>JAHZMZ010001225.1:0-15470 GCA_027743805.1 Lepidocyrtoides sp. E14 | reverse complement strand
TTTTTTTATCATGAACACGTGCACTGACACTAATTGAGGTAATATGTCTCTGTAGTTAATCTTAATGATGACTTTTATATTAAATATAATTAATTAATTATTTCTTTGTCTTCAATTTTCACAAAATTACTGAAAATACTCAATTAAATGACAATCATATCTCTACCTAATTTTGATTCATTCATCATAGAAATCTCCCTCTACTGATAGCATTTTTAAGTAAAAGAAACGACAGCTAATTACTAATTACGAACTAACCAGATAGCTTAAGTTCTACCATGCAATGTTGCTAATCCGCTAATCAGTTTGCGTAGAGAAAAGATATCACAGATAGCACCTGTATTTACGCTTCGCTGCATAGTCCATGAATTTACGTAGGTATGCTATCCAAAGTTGTTTAAACTTGACACGGGATATTTAAATCTGCTGTAGGACGAAGGACAATCCCAAAAATTCTTTGGAAAGTCCTATCTCTCTAATTGTGATATCGGCAGTTCAAAATGCACTGTTTGACCTTTTTTACTGATATCAGACGTTGAGAATCCTATTTAAATCATTCATTACTCATTAAGGTTAAAAAACACTATTTTTGTTATTATTATTAGGATTTGGGATGAAAGCCAATTTTTGCGAAACGTGAAGCAGGCAAATTATTCCTTAAAATATAAAGATCCCCCCCCAGTGTGTGTTGAAGAAGAGGCAAATAAATTCATTGATAATCTTTAATTATTTTTTGATACATCAATCCTATACGAGTAATAACATCGTTGTACTTGTAATTATGATTGCACCGTGTTAATACAATGGTGCACTACAATAATTAAACCTCATGTAACACAGATAATATGCAGATAACACTCATGATGAAAAAATAACACATCATACAAGCATCACAAAATGGAGATAAATTAGTGAAAGAATGAGGATTCTTGCATCAATGCGTTAACCAATTAACTAATTACTTTGTTCATTGCAAGTCGAACAACTCCAGTTATATGTTCAAACGTTGTCATTACTAAATTGGTTCCGGTCAATTATTTTCTTACATTATTAAAATGTCTATCCGTTTAATTGTTGAATTATTGCTACGGTAATTACTGTTAAATCAGTAATCCAACATGTCCATTTGAAACTGATAAATGTCAATAAAATAATTACGAATTCAGAACTAAGTTCTTTAAAATCGTTTATTCCAGTTTAATTTAGCAAAAAACTCTATTGTGGTGACACCGTGAAAGTTAAAAAAAGAAAAAGAAAACATTCTGCATTTTTTGCAAACTGTTTTCCATTCCAACCTCACCTCTTTCTTATCAACTGACCACTACCACACACAAGCCAAATTGGTTTTTCATGATAATCATCATGGTCAGTCAGCGTTTCTTACTGACGGAAGAGAGGATGAGCTCGCGCTCTACCGGAAGTGCAACTTTTGAAGCTGATATGTAGAAACTAGTAATTATTATTATCGGCTTAATATTTTCAGTCAGTCTTCTTCTAGAATTTTCGCCTCTAGCCCTGTCTTGCAAAAAAAGAGAAAAAAAGATGGGATGTGATATGAATATATTTTTGTGAATGTGAAAAAAATACCTACTAATCACAGTAGCAGAATGATGTGCTGGTTTGCTGGTACAGGGCGGTGGTAAACTTGCACGGTGTGTGAATCCACTTACTTACGTCATCCGTAACGACCATGTTTAAATTCTTATTCGTTGTGTTTAATGATTAACCTCTACTACTGCTTGTGTGTTAGGATGTGATGTGGTGGTGGCAATGAATGATAACAAAAAATGGTAGAGAAGGAGACGAGATAAGATGGCAAGATAAGATGCTTCTGCTGCTACAGTACAAGCGCTTGTTTCTTGGCAAATTTTGCAAAGACTCGAGAAAAAAAAGACACGAAATGATTTTGCACAGCAGACTTGGTGGTGATGATAAATCCATCCAAAATGTGCTGAAATAAGAGAGCTCCAGTAGTAGTCATGATCATAATTTACTTTTCAATTTCTATTATTTAATTTAATCATTCAATCAATTCCAGCACTTATTACTGTTGTATTTCTGATTTCACAATAAATCAGTTAATTTTTAGACAAGCGTATGAAAGCACAAAAGGGCAGGCGATTTCCGTCATTTTTGCAAATTCCTATTTATTTACGTGTTCGTTATTATTGCGTATACCGAAATTATTCAAAAAATGCTGCTTGATACAAATATAATAATTGTAATTAATTATGTTTATAATTAAAACTTATATAAGGGATTTTTAACTACTATATTTATTATCACGTATTCAAATAATGGTTTTTTTTCGCTTGTTCTTCTTACACACATCAAAATTAAATACACTGCGCTGTTCTTTCATCCTTTTTTTCCTAAATAAATTATTCAAAGCGTTTAAAATAAATAATTTTTTTTTCATGCCTCTTCATACAATTAAAATCGGCATATTTTATGTAGCTGTAATAGCAATAACTAGCCGGGCATTTTTATTTTTTTATTCTATATAATATTTTATATAATTTTGTTTTTCAGAGGTTGGTAGCTGTTTTGCAAAGCTATAACTAAGGAGAGATATATGTATAAAAAAGGAGAGAATTCATGAATACGCATACTCTACTCTGGGCTGGCGTCCAGTTAAAGGCGATAGTACAGAAGGGTTCCCTTGCCTAAGAAATCGCTTTAAACTACTACAAACTACATTCTGACAAGTCCTGCTCAGCCAGCATGCAGTGTAAACGTGTTCTGGTCAGGGTTAGATCCTTGGAAGTTAGCTTGGTTATTTTCGGTAAAGTTTGATTACTTTGGGTTGTTTGGTAATTCTGAAGTTTTTTGGAGTAATGATAGTAAAGGAGAGGACAACAGTGTTGTAAAAATACCCTCAAAACTTTTTCCATTTACATAATTACATTGGATTCGGCATTGGATTGGATTGAACCGACAAAATGGCTTGGTTCTGTCGCCTATCGTCTTAACTGGAGAGTAGCTAACTAGCTGTAGCTTGAACCCGAAAATGATCAGCTACCAACCTCTGCTATTTTTATATTGTTTTCTTCTAATTTTACAAAAAAAATTAAATAAATTATATTTTGTTTGACTGCTACAATACTAAACTTGCAAAATAGGAACATAAATAAACGACAGCAAGCGGAGAAGAACAGAAAAATTGCATCGTGAATGCTCTCTAGACATTGAGAAGATGATAAATTAATAACTCTACACTAACAATTTCAACAACTCCAAATTTCCTACAAAATGTTTTCTGCTTTCATAAATTAACTTAACAGTTATAAAAAAATTAAGGTAAATACATAGCACACAGTTTTTTATATTATAAAGTATAGACAACTCTACATATATTTAAGCTGAAATAATTATTGTTCACTGTTTGTTCTAAAAAATAAAATATTATAATTTAAATATAAATATTCAGACTAATTCAGTACCGTGCCTACAAACATTATCAATCAATCCTCTACTAGTTTGACCTTACAAGCCATGCATGGATCTCCTTCCGCGAATATTTTCCCCATCTGAAATGCCATCATCAGGGAAAAATGCCTTAATCCTTTTCCGTTTTATAAAGTATTTCCATGCAATTTCCACTTCAGTTCCAACTTGTAAAAATTCTGTGCAATCCAGTGTCCTTGAAGAATTTCAAATCTTTCTTGGCACAAAGTCAGTGGCTTACCCCTTCTACGATGTAGATCCTCTTCGCCATAGTTGTCCAAATAAACAGATCCCCAAACGCATGCCTCCATCCCTCTCACAATCATGATTTCTGATGATGTCACTGAAAGAAATATGCATGCTCCACGACCACACATTTTCTGACAATGGCTTATCACTTCGGTCATATTTTGGTGACCATCGTAGCAACAATCTCCACCCAAACAGAGTAATTTTCCGCAAACCAGACACAGGGCAGGACTTATCGGCGTTGTTTCACAATTACCACATTTCATTTCCCGAAAAGTATCAAACACTTCTTGGAAATCGGTCGGGAGTGGAATCAGGGAGGGAGGAGTGTAAACATTTAAATGTGGCTTGAGCAATTCTGCCACTGTTTGGATTCCATGATCGCCACCACCACCATCATCTCCACCGCAATTTTTTATCTTCTTTTCCTGCTTATTTTGATCATTCCTGGTAAATGAGGAAATCAACTCAGAGCACCAATTTGCAATCACTGATTCGCATTCTGTTTCCCTATCATTCCAAAACATAAAGTCGACGCAACCAGACTTGGCAACAGTGTTGTCCTCATTTTCCTCCTCCCCGGCATCATCCATGTCTTCACTGAGTATGACAACTGTGGACTTTGTGACTCCTCCCAACTCCAGAAATTCTACCAATTTAAAAAATTCTTCGGAGGAAGGATACCCCTTCCAGAACAATTTAGCTTTGAGGTATGCCGCTGTCCTTAAAAAGGGCATGAGTATCCCTCTCAAAATATTTTCTAGTTCGATGTTATCGCCAACCACTCCATTATTCTTGTTTCCGTTATGATTCCCATTTTCATCCTCATTGTGACCTTCAAACACACCCTTGATTGTTCCACTCATTTTTTCAAACTGTTTTAGAATCTGGCCTGCCAGCACTTCTAATTTTACTTCTGACTCCCCATATTTTTTCCCCATTTGCTGACGTTTGACAACACCAAACTGACTTAAATATGCTGTGAGTGCTTGAATCACACGGAAATTATATAAGCTTTGTACCACCCCATTGAAAATTTCCTCATTTGTGGACATCACTGGTAAAGTCAGCACAAAATGATACAAAGCTGTGTCCGCTTCCCTAAGTAAAGTTGGCAGTTCTCCGTTCCCCTTGGATGTCCTTTTCCCACAAATCATTTCCCAGTTTTGGGCCACTTTTCTACTGTAGCCAACAGGAAGAGTTCTGTACTGATAATTTAGTACGGATAGCATTGGTAACAAGGAATGTGGAGTTGTTAAGGTGGTGCTTAATGACTCGCTTAATTTTATCTGATTTTCTACCCCCACTCTTAGATAAGAAGTAAGAAGGAACGCGGAAATGAGTGAAGATTGTGCATCATACTCCTTCAGGATTTTACTCACGTCTTCATCAAAGTTATCCCATGCGCAGACATTTATATCATGAATGAATCCATCCACAGCCCGCTGTTCCGCTTCGGTTAAAATGAATTTGTTCCTTTTTTTAATCAAAGTTGATATTTTACTGGTGAAGTGGTCAGATGCTGTTGTTATTACTGGGGAGGAGGGAGTTTCTACCATGCTGCTGTACAAAAATGGTATGAAGGAGTTGCACACTTGTCTGCACATGGGACAATTGTACTCCTTGTAAGTGAATTTAGATCTGACTGAGTTTGTAGGGGATGGTGAAGCTTGTTGCAAGCCTGGTAAACAATCCTGACAAATTATATGTCCACAGGACCAAACCTTTACGCCAAATCCTGGGTCAAGGGGAATGTGCTGAATGACACTGGAATCGTCATAGTGTCCTAAATAATTTTGCACAGTATTTTTATGCATTTCGAAGAAAAATTGATGTTCATCATCGCATTCGCCAGTAAGTCTTTGATAACCAAGTGCTTTCGATGAACAGACAAGTGCCATCAGTCCAAACGGATTGGTTGGCTTGTACGACTCTGCCATTGAGTTTAAGCATACACAGCATTCCGAGTTTTGGTAAAGTTTAAACAACTCAGATGGTTCTGGTGACTGTGGAGATGATGAGGATGATAATGATGCTGCATCATCATCTTCAGATGATAAGCGACCTCCAAGTTCTATTCTTTCTGAGTTCATAAATCGCTGCTGCTTCTGATCCATCTCGTTTAATAGTAGACGCTTTCTCTCTTTCGCCTTTCTTCTCTTCTCTTCTCTTTCCAGGTCTGCTAAACTTGCCATTTCTGCAGAGCTGCCTCCTCCTCCTTCACCGTAAACATTTAAATAATGTTTCCGGATTTTTTCTTCTATGTATTTTCTTCCCTCTTCCCATTTCCCGGCTAGTTTGTCGAGCACCTTGCCAATGAAAAAGGGACCGTCACCGATACGCCCTTCTGACTTTCTTTCTGTGGGCATTTCCTCTTCAATGTCGTCAGGCTTGAGGACAAAATGTCTTCCGTTGTCGGCCAACTTTGTGTACAGTTGCATTAATAGACTAACTACACTTTCTCCATTGTCTAGAATTTCTGTAATGAAGCCTCTCAAAATTTCCTCCTCATCCCCTGAAGGTGAGGGTGAAAGTACATGCACCAGGATTTCCAACAGATACACGCACAATGACAATGTCGTCTCTCCGAATGATCTGGTGTGCACTCCACGGTACAGTATTACAAAGGCTGCTTCCATGAACCGCTTTTCCTTCAAAATTTCACACGGATTCCCCATAAATCTGTTGGGGTCATTAATGGGAGGCAGTCTGTACGGTGGCCAAAGATTTTTTACGCTACCTTTTTTCTCTCCATCTGGTCCACTACTAGTAAATTTTTTGGTTCGACTGACCCAATCCTTATATCTTTCCAGGGAGCTTTGGTACTGTTCCCTGGAGGAACTTCGCATTAGAGTGTACACAGGATCATAAATTTCCTCCCAGACTATTGACTTTGGAGTAAATATTCCCGGCGTCATATTTTTAGCTCCGTGAAAATCCGCTATTTTTATGAGATCCTGTTCAAAATTTTTTTGACGGTCACCATTATTAGCATCATCATTGTCAGCTGGTGTTGAAGAGCTTCCTCCAGTTCCATTTCTACTCACATTATTATTATCACTGCTACATGCCTCCGGCAAATTTTCAACTATTTCACTGTGCGGTCTATCAGAAATGCTTAGAAGCACACTTAACTCCAAATTTAATAGTTTGTTTTGATCTATTCCCAGATTTGTTTGTACAGTGACCAGCGTGGTCAAAAATATCACAAAATTGTTTAACAATATTTTCTGCTCTTCATGTTCTTCACCCAAATCCATTTTCTCCTCGTCTCCATTTTCCCTGCTGCTGCTGTCACCACCACCGCCCCTCATTAAACTTTCTATACTGAGCATACCATCTACCTCAAACTCCTCCAGTAATATATCCAGAAACTCTTTAGGTTTACGAACAGCCTGAACCTGAAGCAGAAACAGGTCCGCGTCAAACAATGAGCTGCAGAACATACTGCCCACGTAGTAGGTCGCCTGAGCTACCAAAATCTGTCCATTTCTTGGCCATAACCGAGTAGATATGCCGTAATAAGCTGTTTGAAGTCTGAGCAGTTGTCTGACAACCACCTCGTCATAATCCCCTTCTGCTGGTATTATCACTGCCATGGGAATTCCTTGGTATTGCATTCCCTGTCTGATAAAGGTACTGAGATATCTATGCAGCGGCAAATGGAAGGAGATGGTACCCTTTGGAAAGTTGACTTGATTGTACCACCACTTCAGCTTTGCCATGCACAAGCGGATAAAGTGCAGGGTGATGTTGGCACTTCTGGAATCTTTCAAATGACTAACCAAAGTAAACATGAGGGTGGCACTGATCACACCTTCAGCTATGAATGCGGCAAGATAGCTTTGCGACTCGTGTCTAACATGAGGCTCCCCCTTTTTCACATACTTGGTTACGTTCATGCCCTGCATTAAGGTTATCAATTTGAGAAAAGTGGAGAGCATCTCTGGATTCGAGTAGAATTTCGTGGCTACTGGACCATGAGAGAGAATCTCTTTTAAATCTGATTTAAATAACCAGTAGTAGTTATTTGTTATTATTTTATGATCACAGTCGATAACCATTGGAATTTCGGGATGGTCTTCTTCACTCATTTTTTGGAATGACAGTCTTTTCTTCTTTTCCCCGTTTTCCACCTGATCGTCCTTATCATTATCATCTGATGACTCCAATGATGATGATAACGCTGGCACTGATGACATCGGTACTGCTGTTGATCTTATCGTATCGTAAAGACTTTTAATTAGCAAATCCAGCAGTTGCTTCTCCTCCACCATGTCAATGGCGAGTTTTTCTTGAGAGAAGAACTGAATGCTCACTTTTGCTATATGGTTGCAAAGATTTTCCGGATCGGAGCAATGGTCAGAAAGAATGCTTTGCGAGATCAGTTTGTAGTGCGTGATAAATGCGCGGGCAAAGGGCTCATTATAATTAGAGTTGATTCTTATGCTAAGCAAAAGGGAAGTTAAATTATGAGGAAACTCCATTTTTACAGTCCAGTAGACAAGCTCGTCCAAAAATGTTTGTGATGTTTCCGGGATTTTCATGCCAAGACGTCTATAGTCTGGAGGCAATGTGCCCTCTCCGCATAGACGGGAGTAGTCAGATGAGTTGGTTATACTAGCTGTCATCACCTCCCTCATTGGCATGCCCATGTCACAAATGCTTTGTAGAAGTTCAATAAGCTTGTAAGCTTCTGGAGGACGACGACTGACTAAACTGCCGGTGTTATTGTTAGAGTGAATAATTGCCGCAGCTGACTGGGGAAGAGGAGTTGTTGATGGAGGCGATGATGAAGAAGATTTTCTTTGGGATGACTTTTTCGTTTTTGGAGAGGTACTGCTATTGTTACGAAGTCGTTCGGCACGTTGTCTTTTTAACTTCCGGGCTTCTCTAGCACGCATGTAGGAGATGAGTCTGTGGAACAAACGAGGCATCATTTCGGTTGCTACTACGACCAGCTGAGGAGGTGGAGTGTAGGCGTCTGGGTTTTCTTTTAGAGATTGAGCAACAGTTCCATGAGGACCGTGTTGAGAACAGCAACCAGATTCTTTAACGGTTGTGATGTCACCGCAGTCACAGACTCCTCCTGTTTCGCTCATGAACACGATAAAATCATGATCGACATGATTGCCAGCTTTAAAGCATTTTTCACAGATGGCTGCGTAAGGTGAAATTGCACAGGTGCGACATCTACAATAACAATTAATAAAAACACAAATTGTTCTCAAATTTTTAATTAATTTTTTAAATATTATTCTTAAATGGCATATGTTTTTACTTACCTGTACGCATAAAAACTTTCGTTCCACACATATCCACAAAATGTTGGCTTATATTCTTTCAAAATTTTTGAGTACTCTTCAGGCTTCAGTCCCCCTGCAATAAGGTACCGTAGCCACTCCAAAGTTTCTGGATCATCCACATTCGATAGTGACTTAGGACTCAAAAATATTTCATTTAAAACTTCATCCACAAAATCCTGCGAGGAATTTCTTCTTCCTTCTGGGGAAGATCTAGAAGCCTTTATAGCGTCTAGCAATGCAGCTGCAAGCTTCCGCATGGAGTCACTACTGACCGGTTCATCGTTACTATTACCCTCTTCCATTTTTCTCGAAATGGATGCATAAATAATGCAAACCTTCGGATAAAATTCACAGTTTCCAAAAAAAACAACTTATAATAAAAATAATTTACAATTTGTAAAACTAAAACAATAACTTATTATTCAACTTAACTAATTTCTTTCAGTTTTTATTAATATTATTTTTTCACACTGAAGTTTTTTTTTCCATATGTCACCGTCACCACCTTCACTACTGACGACCAATTCTCAAAAAAAAAACGTAATCTTGAACTTGAACTTCTCCAAATATCGCCGCACTTTTAACACAGATTGCCTTTTTTAGCTTTTTTATTCACGTGGGTACTTATAGGGCGACGGACAATGGACAGAACGTCCTATCTCGTCTTGTATGAAAATTGTCGAAGGTTCTGTTCTTCATACGAAGGATTTATGTACCTACCCACACACACAATATGTAAATTTTTTTATTGCCTGTCATCTATTCTCTCTGCAGCAGCAACAAGTTAAGAAGACGCAACAGGCAACTCATACAAACTAAACTAAACAAACACGTATATATGCATGCAATGCATGAAGGGATGATGGAACCCTTAAAAATCACACCAAAAAAGGAGCTCCCTTTTTTTCCTTTTTTTTATTATACCTTTCCTTTTCACTTCACACAGTAAAAAAAATGATCTGTCTGTCTGTGCATGCATACAAAATGAAGTAGAGTTTCAACCAAATTTTTTTTTAAACTGTCCCTTTTTATTTCCCGTCTCTCGTCTCTCTCCCTTCTTCCATTTACCAACTTCCTTATTTTCTTTTATTACCTATTCACATTTACCATCATGGTCACACCATAATCATGCGACAATGCTAGAAAACTACTACTACTTAGAATTACACTCGAGGGATAAAATTTTTTGGGGTTTTTGTGTGCATGCATTATTACTGATTTTCTTACAAAAGCAAAAGAAAGAAAAATTTTTTTAAGAAAAAAAAAATGATCTTTTTCTTCTTCACTGGAATCTCACTCAGCACAACTTACTCCCCACCAATGACACTTTTTGACAGTTTGGACACCAAACACTAAATGAAACAATTTGGTTTTTTTAAGCAGACACAGCACTAATTAATCTTATTTTTTTAAATGTATCTATCTACCTCTCTCTGCTATATTTTTGTCGATGATGATGAATGATGAGCAACAATAGATAGATAGCAGCGAGCAACAACGTCTCGTTTCCATACGGAATAAATTTATCGGACTTTGACTGCTAGTTATTTTTTTTTTCCTCCTTCTTCTTATTCTTCTTTCTCTGTTCTGTCAGTAGTAGTAGTAGTAGCTGACTGAGAATAATAAATGGTAAAAAAAAGTAGTAAGTGGAGTGTTCAAAAATCCATTATTGTAATGCTAATATGTCTTGCTGCACACACAACATAACACACACATTAAAATACCAGCACAGCATTAGCAACAATATTATTATTGGCAGGCAACGTCAAAAGAGAAGGAACGTTTCTTCTTCTTCTTTCTTGCCTCCTCTCATGTAAAATAAGTTAAAGTTACCAAGTAGTTATAATTGTATTTTTACAACAAAGTATATATAATATGCATGAAGGTATACACCATCACTATTTTACTACCACACAAGCACAACACCAAAAAATTACGGCTATCTATCTATCTATCTGTACCAGCTCTAGCTCATCATTTTATTTTCATGATCATCCTCTACTTCTTCTTCTTCTTTTTTTTACAAAAGGCATTGCCACTCTCACTCTCTCATCCTCATCATCACAATCAGCAAACAACACAACACGGAATAATATTATTTTCCCCTTGAAATCCCATACACAACTGACAATGATAAGTGCAATGTCAAACTTAACTATGAGGAGAAGTAGTAGAAGCAGAGCATTTTCTTGTTTTAAAATTATCATCTTTTTTTATTGCTGCTTGCTGGTATAGTGGTGGTGGTGCTCATCTTCCTTTTTTTACCTACCTGTCCATATTATTCTCGTACATGCATTTTCATAGTAGTCGTGCCGTGTACTTATTCCTGGTCTGGTAAAGCCATCTGAATCCAACTAACTAGTCATCCCATCATTCCATTGTATTTTCCATCATCATCATCATCTCCATAGAAAAAAAAAATTAAACTTGAACATTTTCAATCCTACACACACACACCACCACTTTCATCCCTCTCACTTCAATACTACTACTCGAACAAAACATACCCGTACATGTACGTGTGGCTGTTTTTTAAGTCGGCACATATAAAATATTCCACACTTTAATTGCACAAATAGCTAACCAATTACATGAAACAAGGAGAGAGAAATATTTTTCAGTGTATTTACATCCCCCCACCAAAATTTCCACCCCTTTCCTTCCATCCACATTGCTCTTGCTATGTTATTCAAGCAGTTCAAACAAAATAAATTTACGTATCCATGAACTTCCACAATTTTTTAACATGATCATCATCATCATCATCATTATTATTCTCGCAGTATTATTCAATCTATTTTTTACTCTTCTTCTCTTCTATATACTCGCTCAACTCACTCACACCTTTAAAATCGTTTTGTTCGTCGTTTCTCTCCTCTCTATCTACGGGTTCACGTCCTTCTTCCTACTACTACAATCATCCATTCATGCAGTATATACATCTTTGCTATACGGATATATAACTTTTTTTTCTCTGATTATGTAAGGAAGAAGAAGTAAAAAAAAAACATGCCATTATGATTACAACTACTACTTACTCCATACTACGTAAAAAACGTAACATACCATGTACGGCCTGGGCCGGGGTTGAATTACTTTCCCTTATTTTTTTAATGCTCTCATCTCATCTCATCTCTTCTTCTTCTCGTTGTTCCTTCTTCCTCTCTAAGTAATATTTACTCATGTTATCATCACTATTATCATCCTCATCATCATCACTACAGCAGAACAGAACACTCAAATAGAAACCTATTCCTTTTTTTTCAAATAAAATTTCGTATACAGCCAGTCAAATAGATTAAATGAGAGTGGAGAAGAATATCTCTATGTCCACGTATGTATGTAAACGTTTTTTTCTCTTGATTTTACCAAATTTTTACATGAATTTTACATAATAATAATAAACGCCTTGTTTTACTTCCTTTCCTTTCCTGGTTGTTGATTTTCTGTCGTACTTTGAACGTCATATCTCTATCTATCTAAATACATACCTACATACGTGCATATACTTATTTTGGATATTATATGCTTGTTATTATTATGAAACTATCATCATTTCAAGCAGGCATGCATGCAAAAGCAAAAGAAAAAAATAGATGTCCTGCGCAATATTTTTTTTAGGGAGCGTACATTGAATAGTTTGCGAAAAATTACACAATTTTTTTTACACCCACCCCACAACCCTCTAACAGTTTTGTAATATTGGCACTTAAAATGGCATGCAACGCAAGACACGCCCCCTTCTCCCCCCAAAGCGCGTATGTATGACCCCTTACATATATTATCCATTTATTTCATAGCAATCAACGAGAGCAGTGGGCCCAAAATGTAAAATGCAAAAGAGAGAAGCAAAACAGGCAAAAATAAAGAAAAAAATGCAATGGAATATAAGCAACAAGTAGGAGTAGTAGTGCAAGAAATACTTTCGTATCACGTCACAAATCGTAAATACTATAAAAAAAATTTCCCGTATTTATATATCCATCCAAGATATAGAGATACCAGTGCATATAAATAAATAAATGGTTTTAGTGTTTTCCCTGAAAAAAAAGTACGGAAGCATGAAAAGGTTGGTACTTTACTTTTCGTTTCGTTTGCCTGCCTGCATGAAAAATATTTATTTATGTATTTTTTTTTTCTATTAGGAAATACATATCATCTTACTACTACTGCTCAACTTAAAAAGCCCAACAATAAACCCAACCACGATACGACGACACAACCATTTCCCAAGCTTTAAAAAAAAAACTATTTATAATATTCCTGCCGGTTTAGTTTAATGCTTTATTTGAAGACGAAGACGACAGAGACGGAGGTAGAGAAGAGGAAGACAAAAAAAATATACATAAATGCTGACAGTGAGAAAAAAAGAGAATCGTTTTTTTCCTCTTCTTATCGCCTTCTCTCTCTCTCTCTCTGTCCTCTTTTTTTCTTCTTCTTGCGACGCTGCTATGTTTGAATGATGAATATGTATAGTAAAATTTTTTTTTTCTTTAAAAAAAATATTTCACCATTTCAGTCAAAGTAAGTCCATAATAGTACCTAAGTCGCTGCGTAATAATATTTTGTGTCGTATCATCTAATATGTTCCAAGTTCAGTTTGAAAACTCTATAAAAACGTTATTTTAGCTGATCATCATTTACCGCCACCATCACCATATACCAGCAGCAACTTTTAACATTTTACCATGCAGCAGCTTTCAGCTTCACATAATCATAATCATCATCATCATCATGTTTTTTTTTGGGGTAAATAACCCTCGCAGAAAAAAAAACGCAGACCCACAACAACACAAAACTTGTGTAACACAAGCATACCTACCTAGCTATATCATTCCATGGCATTATTATTATTCCTGCCAGCAGTAACTTCAACAATACTAAAACTGCCATCATGCCATGCCATCATCGCCAAACTAGCTCTCAACGTGAATTGTTGAGTGAGTCGGTGTCGGTGGTGGTGGTGGCGGCGTGTTTTTCATCTTTTACTATCACGTTGTTGCTGCAGAAGTTAATGCTCTTCTTATTGTATTACGTATATAACCTCTGCTTGTTATATAAAAAAAAACGGGAGATAAAATAGGAGCAAAAACTACTTCTCTGTATATATATTTACAGTACTTACGTAAAAGAATATTTTATTGGCGTAGGTAGCAAAAATCCTATATAAGTTTAATCTGAATAATGTGAAAGGGAACATCATAATAATAAAAAGTTAGATAATGATAAGACGGACATAGTACGACGGACATGGTTTTTATTTTATCCAAATCTAAACTATGGATTAAGTATGTATGTATGTATATATGCGTACGATGCCCTGCAGCAATGATACAATGGTAATTTAATGGAATGGATGAATTCATACGAAAAAAAAAAATAGTATCATTTTATTACTATTAAGTAAAGTAGAATGCCAACCGAAACCGAACAAAAACAAGACAAGGGTGATGAGCATAGCAAATAAATACTATCTCTGTTCTTCTTCTTCTTCCTTCATTCCATTATAATAATATTCCATACAACAAGATGATATGGTGATGATGATCCAGACAATATATATATATATTTTTTTTAGAATTTTCACTCTCCATCCATCCATCCATAATAATAATAATGTGTACAGGTAGACCAGAGTCAGAGCCAAGTTTATTATTATTATTGCTGGCTTGTTGGCTTATAGCTTGGCTGACAACACAACCAGTATTTTTTTATTCCTTAGTTGGGCAGGTTCAGGTTTTTTTCATTGTGTGTGTATTTTGTATTTTCTTTTCTCTCCTTTTTTTCAACGCTGACTACTACTACTACTACTACTGGATTTAGCTTGACTTGACTTGGCTTGACTTACGAAATATCTCTGTGAGATGATGATATGAAGATGATGATATCGAAAGGAAATCAAATGGAAGAATGATACACATAACAGCAGAATAAATTACATGACAATGAGCAGAGCAGACAGCCAGCCAATAAAATTACTCTCATGATGATGATGAGCATCATCATCATCATCATCCTCATTTTTTTGAACGTGAACTTGGAAAAATAAAATGGACTGAAAAATAAAAATGATGCCAGTGATGATAAAAAGCTACATAATATTATGCTGATGAGATGAGTTGTTGTGAAAGCAAGAAAAATATTATGTAGAAATAAGAACGTCATCATCATCAGATCAGCCATGTCATGTCAGTAGTCAAAACAAAAGGTAGCAATAAATGCCCAGAAAATATTAACTCTTCATTTGGAAATCAGTGGAGACGAAGAGGAATTAAGGACATATATTTTCTGGCTTGTTCTTAAAAAGAAAAGGAAAAAAATATAGGAAATCAAGAAGAAGGATTAGGTACATATACGACGACGACGACGATGATGATGAGGGATATTATGCATTGCATGACATGAGATAATTCGCTAAAACATTAAAATGTTTTTATACTCCTCCACTTTTCTTCTATTTTGGTTCCT
>JAHZMZ010001224.1:0-15555 GCA_027743805.1 Lepidocyrtoides sp. E14 | reverse complement strand
CCACCATTTTTGTTCATTTTCCATTACAAAAGCAGTTCCGCTCTTTCTGTTGTGCCTTTCACTGTCATTTTTAGAAATGAACACGAACATGATGATTAAGTTGATGATGATGATGATGATGATGATTACTATATTTCCCTAGCTTTTGTAGCAATGCTGTACATAGAAGAGAAGCGTGTGAGAAAAGCTTCTGTCTTAATTATACATGCTTTGTTACTAGCGGCAAGAAAACTGTTTTAGTTGAGTTTAAGCACTTTAGTGAGATGCCATTTTGGAAGCAGGATTATCACTACAAAATACACACACACAAATAGACACACATAAAGGGAATTGGAATGTTAAAGTGTGAGTGTGTGCATAGCCCATTTAACATTTTCAAGTTTTATCTTAATGCTGTCAGAAACAAGGGAACGTGAAATATGTTATGACTCCTTTTCCTCCTCTTCCTCCTGGGTGCGCACTGCCATTTTACTACTGTGTAGAGTAGAAGTACATTACCAGCAAAACTGTTTTAAAGCTTAAATTGTATCTAGCAGCAGCAGTGAATTTCTATCTCATTCAAGACCGCCAAAAGAACATTGTAGGCGAGAAATAATGCAATGAGATTTTCGTCTTATTACTACTTACCACTGCATGCACTTATAATAAAGTTAAGTACCAAAAAAATAAAGAAGAAGGGGATAGGGGAGGTGAATGAAGCAATAGTGGGAGAATAATAACCAACGCCTTTGGTGAACGTTCAACTCAACAAGAAATTGTGTAATATTGCTTATTGTTCATTTCCTCTTATGAGGTCATTTGCTTTTCTGCTACTGCTACTGCTTCTCTACACACTTTTGCTATGTCATTCAATAAATGCAACTGTTACTGAAGCCATTTGTGCAAAATTAACTTGAATGAAAGGATACCAGACCAGACCAGAGTTAGATGCTGGTCTTCAAACGAGACAGTATTCGTTTTTTTCTCTCTCTCTCTCTTTCTCACTGTAATGAACCACAATAGTGAACTGATAGTCTCATAATATTTTCCGAGAAAAGCTAATTAATGAAAAATATAGAGGGATAATTCCAGAAAAAAATGCGAGCAGAGCAAAAATTCCATTCTTGTCATTTACTCGTGACATTTTTTGTGCGGTGATGGTGACAAGAAGAAGATGATGATGATGATGTTCCGAAAAAAAATGTTCCATGGTATGCAGTACTCCTGCTGTTGCTGCTACCAAATCGTATTGTTATTACTGTCATTTAGACAAAAAAAAAACGAAGACGAGGATGAAACGATAATAAGCTGAACAACAACGGCGACAGCAGCGGCCACAACATTCCATTCTTCCGCTAAACTAATATCGGATGCCAGAGTATTTATTATATTTTTGTCCGGATAATGAAGCTGTTCGGTCTCTCTAAGCTGTTGTGGTTGTTGGCGTGGCATAGTAGTGGTATTTTGTGGTACGGTATGCTATGGGGCTAATATTGCAAAGCTATCATCATCATTCCGCGTTGCTGCTGCTGCTGCTACCAGCTCGCTACCGTTGTTGTGTCTGCTGTCATTTCATACAATTTTCCTAGTTGTTGCTTTCTGTTGTTCTGCTCTCTGAATGAAAATAGCTCGTGGCACGGCATGGCTGTTGAATGAAAATGACTTCATCAGCTTCATGATCCTTTACAAGCTCACTAGCAAATCGATTTGAGCAGAAAATTCTATATTGCCTCCTCACCAAGACTAAGCATATTGTACACAAAGCAAATCATTAAATCCAAATTTTCACCTCTAAAAAAAACCCCACCCACAAAAAACTAAAGAAGTCAGTTTGTAAACCGAACTGCATCAAAGCGACACAGGAACTGAAAAAAAAACTACACACAAAATTTTTGGTGACAGCGCTGAGAGTCGAACCTGAGTACTCGCCCTGCTATAGATACGACGCCCACTCCAGTGCCGGTACTCTTACTGATCCTGAAATTTACACATACGAATGGACGTGGTAATTCCAATCATCCAAATGCCACAGAGAGACATCCTCCTATCCTGTATGCGAAAATTGCGCGACAAGCCAAGCTCGTCAGTGAACCTTTAGTACTGCCGCAGAGCTACGTATCAGTTTTGACGCTCTAACCACTATGCCACGCTGCCAGCACACTTAATCGTAAGTGTGATAGATACCCGTTTTAATACACCAAACAAAAGTTTTATGATTACCCCAATTTCAACCGACATATAATCATTCATTACCAGTGGGTACTTTAATACCGAATAAAAATGCTGTGCGCAAAGTGGATGCGAACCTGAAAGTGTGATCTCCACACGTTCCCCTTCCTCTTTTATTTCTAATCCATATCAAAAAGCTAGGTTTTTTGCAATGATGATGATGATACTATCAGATTGCCTATACACATATCCACACAAAACCTCTCTGAAATATAAATATAAGCTCTCTTCTCTATATATGAGCCACAACCGGAAGGAAATGACAGCTTTTCGTTATAGTATTCCATAACATTCTTTTCCTGCAATATCCTCATTGTTTTCCACTCATCTCATTAACTTTTGTCTTGCCTTCAGCAACAACAACAACAACAGTGATATTGAAGGCTTTTTCTTTTCTACTAAAACTGATGACAATAGTGAAAGGTAACAACCCGTGTCACTTTTTTTCGCTCCCTAATTATTCCTCAACTACGCACAAAGTAGCAGTAATACTTAACCATCTCGATACAAGCAAATTCACTTTCACTGCCATCATCATAGCCACTTGTTTCTTTCTCGCTTGGTGCTATGCTGCTCAGACAATCTGTCTAATGACCAATTAGCAACGGGAAACTCTACTTGAGTATATAAGTACTACTTGGTAATAAACCACCAACTAACCATCATGCTCTTCTCAAAAACTACAGAAACAATAGATCCCTGCCACTTAATAATGTTTTCACCATACAATACATGTATACGCACACATTCAATTTCAAGTCTTTTTTTTATCTCCACACAATACAACTCACACATTATGCTTTTTTACCTTTTATGCTCCTACATTAATAAATGAGTGTAATAAGAGCAGCAAAAAATTACAACAAATTTGAGCATATACGTACAGCGAGTCATATAATTCGATACTATCTCCCTGCTCGCCTCTCTATCACTTGTCCACACACCTATTATTTTTATACAACTTTTACAACAATCCCTTCCTTCCTTCCTCCCCAGCAATTTCCTCTTTGTTCCGTATCGTCATTGTCACCCTAAAAACTTTCTTTCTCTCGCATAATAACTCCATATTACATATACATACGTAGCTTCAAACAATAGAGCAGCCGAGAGAATAATAATATGATATGTACATACATAGTGACAGGAATGAAACAATAGAATTTTATTTTTTATAATAAAGTGAGAGAAAGAGTGCATGCATTTTGCTCTCTTTTTATACTTTTTACACTTACTTTACAACAACATTGTTTTATTACCACCTTTATACGCTTTTCAAGTTAAGCCACCCATTTATTTTTCAAATGCTTCTTACACACACCAAAAGGAAGTGTTGCTGATGATGATGCCGTTATTATACGGTAATAAACCTTCACACTCTCAAAAAAAAATCACACTATACACAAACATATTTTTTTTAGAACAAGACGCGTGTGTAACGTTATGCCATTCCACTCAAATGGCCTTTTTTGTATTAATTCCGTACACGTGAATAATGATATGGTATATAGGGATATCCCTGTAGTGTATTATATTATTACGTAAAGACATTTTTATGGAAGCTAATAAAAAATTTCCTTTGGTCTCTCCCTCTTCTCCTCACACACACACCACTAGAATATTATATACAAGGCAAGGAAATGAAATAGCAGTGGTTTGTCCAAAAAAATTATATCCCTTTTTAAAGTGGCTCTATACACTATTTATTTGCAATAAACAAGGTTTGCTGTTGAAATATGGTATGCAGTATGAGGAATTGGAATCAGCGCAGTTTTGTTTAAGACAGGATGAGGAGAGATGAATTTGTGTGATTTTTTTTCCTACAATTTTATGCCCCTGCTGGAAGGACCCCACAGGGTGGTTATGGTTTATAGGGCTATGTTCTGGTGAGTGTGTGTGGTTTTTTGTTGGCGTGGCGTGATAGCAATAAAGGTAAATACTAAGAGCGAACATGGTTCACTCACTCACTCACTCACGTTCATTATTACTTCCTTCTCGTCGTCGCCCTACTTGAAATCTTGATAAAATGAAAAGGACCTTTTTTCTCTCTAAAGCACTCTGTCAGTCTACATACAGGAGCTGTGTGTGGTCATGATCATTTTGGTGGATAAGAAAGGTGTCAAAAATGAGCATTGAATAATATAGACTGTAATATTGAATGTACATGTGGTGATGACGAAGATAAAAGTAGGGGAAAAGTAATAAAACCACGTAAAGAGAGATGATGATGATGATGACGACGACGAGTGTTTTGTTACTTTTGCATATTTACAGTACTGTGCTTTAGAGAACGTGCCACTTTGCTGGCTTTGGCTTGATACTAAAATAGATGTGTGTACTGAAAGAAAAAAAGATGTATTTAGTCCATCTTTTCCTTTTCAAGTGAGCAAGTAAACAGAACAAGAGGCAAAAGATGCAGACTAGACCACAAAAACCAGAAACGAATAAATGTAAAGTACATAAATAGGCACGAAGGATCCTACATTATTTGCTTCTTTGAGAAGATGGTGATGAGGAGGATAAAAGCTAATAATACAGAAAAACCTCACTACTACTACCACCACCACCACACGACCACCACCTCACTCTTTTCTTTCTCCGTGCGTCCCTCCAAGGAAAATGATCAAGACAAAAAAATAGAAGAGGAATATTGAGGGAGTGAAAAACAGAGGAGAAGACATGCCAGTAAAAAGAAAGAGGGAAGCGACATGGTAAAAGAAAAGTAAACAGAAGGCAGAATAATAATGTGAAAAAAAGAAGAGGAAAGACAGGAGACCAGAAGAGACTTTTTTTCTTCTTCTTCCCTTCCCCTTCTTTTTTTTCTTTGATCATGTGTACGATGAGTATTCCACCACACTACACATTTCATTTTCATCTTGCTCCTCTCATCTCATCTCTCTCCACTTCTCTTTTTCTCCACCAACTAGTCATCCACTTCATATTTTTTTCCAAGGTGTAAGTTCGAATTTGGGAGTCAAAGACAGAGAGAAACGAAAGCGAAAAGACAGGAAGGAGAATCAAGAGAGGGAGATATGAAGGTATGCATCAAGTAAACATGGAAATATTCTAGATGATAATAACAACCATGAAGAGATACCATGATGATTCTACTTCTTATGATGATGCACTACTGAAGATGATGGAACTCATCCAAGCGTTGTGTACACACACCGTCTGTGTTTCATCTCACTTATTTTCTATCTGCCTCGTCCTCTCTGCCTTTTATTACCTTTTTTCTTTTCCATTCACCCGAAAAACAGGAGAAGAGAGAAGAACAGTTTAGCACACAGACACAAAAGATATAAATATAGAAAAAAAGAGGCAAAACCAGGAAGAAAGAATGAAAGTGGCAAAGAAAATGGAGGGAAGGAGTAGTAGTAGTGGCGTGGCAGACAGCAGCAACAGAAGGTATACTGGTGCATGCATGTTTCCCAAAATTTCTCTCTCTCTCTCTCTTCTCTTTCTGTCTCTCACTCACACAAAACTAGTGTTGCTACAAGGAACAAGGCTCACATGGGGCTTTCACCACGAGGACCACAACACGCCACACAGACACGGTATGGCTGAGTGGCTTGAATGAAAGAAAATGGTACGGGTTTGTGCTAGTGGCTGGTATTATACTTCATGGTTTCTAGCCTGCACGTATTTACAATACGCATTGTTGAATGTACCATTTAGAAAAAAAATAAAAATAATAATAACAATACACTTCTTACACCGCCATGCGTCTACTATTTATGTCTGTATGTATGTATACCTAATGTCGGTGGTTGCTACTCATTTGATGATGAATTAGCAGAGTTAATAGTGGAACACGACGAAAAGCTTGTAATACAACAACTGATTGTTTCAAGCCTACGACTCTCTGCGTCGTACATATCTACAAAACAATATAATGTTTTGTCTTGCTGCAACAATAATAATACTATGCAGCTTTGTTCCTGATGCTTCTACTACTACTACTACCACCACCACTACATTATTCCCTTGGGTTATTATTCCATTTTAGAACTAGCTGTTTGAATTATATATGTACGCGTTTTATGTACAGTGCTACAGTTGTATGTTCCTATGATTTCAAATGTACACACTTTGCTTTCTCATGTAATGTTATTAATTAATAGTGTTATGCCTACAGACTGCCGCTACACAGTACTCCTTCATCGTCATCATCATCGTTATCATCACGATCAACATCATGACTTGCTAAGGAGAATGGGAGATCCGTAGTGCAAACAGAGAAGGAGGGAGAGAGAAAGTGAGGAGCGGTTTACTTGCTCACCAGTCAGTAGCGGCAGACAGTAAGCAAACTAAACCAGAGAAGAGAAATCGAGAGAGACTAGAGCAGACAAGGCTTTATTTCATTAGACAAGAACATTGAGAGAGAGAGAGAAGAAGAAAAAAACTCGGATACACATAGTGGTGGTAGCAACAGAAGCGGATATTGAACCGAGAAAAAGGATTTTCCTCAACAATTTGGTCTTTTGGTAGAATTTTGCTGCTGTTGCTGCTAAACGAATGAATGTTTTAGTTTTCAGAGGGAAGGTATTATTATTAAGTAGAACGAAATGTGTGGAAAGCTGAGAGAGAGAGAGAGACGGAAAGCAAACGCAGGCATGAGCTAGTAAGTGTGTCTCTCTGGACTTGATTCCTGAATCTTTAACTAAAAGTATGGTGGTATAGTGGTGAATGGCTTAGCTCAGTTAAAGATCAATATGTATGTATAAAAGTTAAGATTTAAGGATGAGCACAGCTGTGTAATCAAAACAAGTTGGCTGCTGGAAATCAAAATTCGTTTCGTTTAAAGAGGAAACAGCAAAAGATAACCTTACAACGGCAGAGAGAGAAAGTAGCAACAAAGTAAAAGAGAAGTTGGTAGAAAGCACTGAAAGTAGACAAGATACTAGACGCGCTTTTAAGATTTTAGTAGAAAAATAAAATGCGTTTCGAAATTATCAAGAAAAATAAAAGGAAGGGAAATTTTTTGTTGTTTTTGTGCATCCTCGGTATTACACTATAAGTTTTTGGGATCTTGATGATGATCATGATGATGATGATGACGACGACGACGACTACGACTCGTTATTTGCTTTCCATGTTCCAGCTCGTAAATTGCAGGAAACAAAGAAAGTTGCAGAAAAAAAGAAGATAAAAAAAGAGGAAAAAATCAGTATTTTTCTTTTGGGTTGTGGTGAATGCGCCTCTTAACAAAGTTAACCTTCTTGCTTTGTCCGCCACTTTCATAGAAATTTTTTTACAGAGGAAAGCCAAAAGACAAAAGGGAATATTATGTAAGATCTAATTTCAAATATTATAGAAAAAAAAGAAAAGAGAAGAAAAGCGCAACACGGGCATCCAAAAGTCTTTTATGTATTATTTTTTTTCATTCCGTTTTTTTTTCTCTCTCTAAAAACAAATGTGAGTGCACTTCCATTTTCTTGTTGGAGCGGAAATCTGATAAAAAGTGAATATCTTGTTGGTTTTGTAGTAACTGACTGCTGCAGAAATAGTAACAAAAAAGGTATTATATTTACGGCTTCTTTTTTTTCTCTACAAATATTTTTTTCTCTTCTTCTCTTTCCAACTGACCAACCAAAGTTTTCAACAGGAAACAAAAAAAAAAATAGTGGCAGAAAATGAACATGACTCAACTTGGATTACTTATGTTTCTCGTGTACAAAAAGACGAGTATTTACAATGAGCCATGTTCTTTACAAGGTTTTCTTTTTGTTGCTAGTACTCCTCCTGCCCTGACGTCTCCTGCTGCTGCTGGCCACTAGGTTTGTTAGGGTTAAACCAAATTGACAGATGAGGAGAAAGGAGGAAAAAAAAGGAAGCACAAAGTTACATTACTGCTATATAGTATATCCAGAGTATTTAGAAGATACTGAAGAAGAATACTGAATTTGAACCCCCAGTAGTGCTGCTTGGTGTGGTTCTTCCAAAAAAGAACAAGTTTGGGATTGACAATGAAATTTGTTGGGTTTGGCATGGTATTTACTGTGCCAGAACGAAAAAAAAGAAGAAGATCCCTACCAGCCTACCATACCATTAGAGTATAGAGAGTATATACTACCTATCTATTACTACGATTAGATTTCCTGGAGATCTGATTGGGATTTTTTTTCTTCTCCTTTTAGATTTGTAGTTCAGATGCGGATGTGATGACAAGGCCTTTTTGCTCCTTTGCTCTTTGCTCAAAGTCCACTCTTGTTTTCACTCTTTTAATCTGATTTTGACCTTTTTTGCTGCAATGTACATAATATAATACGCAGCTGAGACTTGTACATATATGTAGCCTTGTGTAGGGATTCTGGTTGAATTACTAAAAGAGACAGAAAGAGGATCTTCTCGGTAGGATTGAAACCAAGAAGAGTATCGAGAGGAAACGTGGAATGCAGCAGGTTGAGAAACAACATAACAATCAAATTAAGAAAGAAGGATAGATGCTCTTCTTCCTTTTTCTCGGAATCGGATTCTCTTTCTCCTCAACATTTTGTATCTCTTCATTTCATTGGATTCTTGACTTTCACAATGTACATACATACATTGCGTACATTGGCGACACAACCATAAAGAAAAAGGGGGCCAAGGGGAGGAACCAGAACCACATTCAACAAACCCAACTTAGTCAACGAAGAAGCAAAAAAAAAAAAGTTATTGACATTTTCATTTTCCTCTTCATACATTCTTTCTAGAGCTTCTTGTAAGAAGCAATATTATTATGATGATGAAATTGATACCATCATTCCCCAATAGACAACCAATGACAATTATTTTTATTATTAAAATGGTAATAGTGAAAGAAGAAGCAGAAGTAACGGTAAGTGATGGTAATGGGTCCATTGTGTGTACGACTCAGCATCCATTTTTTGAATGGTTCAATAAAACGACAGTAATATTGAAACGCTGGAATCCAAAAATGTAACCGTATCTCAATGTGTAAAAGCTTTCTGATTTTTTTTTCATATCTGACTCTTTTTCCACTGAAATGTAAAGAAGCAATAATATTCTTTTGTGACGAGAATTGTCTCTATTGTACAATAGTCTTCGTTGAGTTGGAGCCAAGAAAGGAAATCACAATGATGATAAAGCAGAAGAGTATTTATACTTGCTTTAGAAGGGATGAGGATGAGATGAAAGAGGAATATGTATGATGATGATGGTGATGTCTAGATGATATGAAGATGATATTTGAACAGCTTCCTCTCTTCCGACTAATAGTGAGAAGAGTAATAACGTTTAACTAATGTTGTTAAAGCGCATATTTTTTTTCTCGGTTTGCTTACATCTTCTATCACCACCCACTCCACCCTATTTTTTATTCCTAGATATATCCTCCTAATACGCTACTCCTGCAGCAGGAAAACGACACAACCAGCGGAAATACAATGAATTTTTTTAGTTGAGCAGAACAAAAGTCTAGTATAGTTTCCTTGATGAAACTGAAATGAAACAGAGACAGCACGGCAAACTGGATAAAAAAAGAAATGAAACATTATCAGTGTAGCAAGAGCAGAAGAAACGAAAATTGTGCTACGTCTCATTGGATCGTAAAGACGCATAAGAACTAATAGAAAATGATTCCACATCAGTACAAAAAAATGCTAAATGCTCTATGCATGCATTTTCTCTTTTTTTGGGGGGGAATCTCTACAAGCAACATTTTATTGACTTGATATGTATGTGTGCACTGGAAAAGAACAAAATGATTCGATTTAACAACGCCGCACACATGGTGCTGGAGAAAAAGGACGGAAAAATTCAGAGAAGAAATCAAAAGGCGGACGACCATTTCGCTTTTTTTTTCATTCAACTGCTCTTTATGCATGGTAGTACAGGACGAATGCAGAAAATACTTTTTTGCGCTGCTGCATGACATGCATGAATACATGTACATATATACGTACCTATTTAAAATGTCAGAAAGATTTGCTTGCTGTGTGATACTCCTTTTCCTCCTACTCCTCCTCCGTTTTACTTTACGACGACAACAGACAATATGATTGCGTCTACTTGTCTCTCTCTTCAATTCTCCCAGGCCGTTTTCTAACTTACCACCACCACCACCAGAGAGAAATATACATGGCCACTTACAAGGTTTTAAAGAAAATGTCTGTATATTATGTAACTTGTATAAAATAGATTCAGTTACTCGTTCTTTCCAAAATACATTCGTACGTGAAATCGACAGGCAAAGAGGAAAAAGTAGCATTTTTTTTGTTCAATTCGTTACTTTCCACTTTCTACAATAACTGCCATGATCAATCGAAGACAAGAGACAAAATGTAATATTAAGGCTTTAGTGTATCCAGAAAAAAAGCTTGCTTGAGGCTTTCTCCTCTTCTTTTTTTCCACATGTTCTTTGGTCTCTACTCCGATATATTCTAACTAGTTGTCTGTTCAGTATGAAAAAATAAGACTTTCACATTCTAATATTCATAAATCACTTGAGTCCTGCTAGACATTTTTTGATAAAAAAAATATTATGTGAATGAGAACAAGACGAAAAGGGGAAGAAGACCAGAAAGAATGAAGACGAAACGAAACATGCAAAGAATCTCCGACTTTTTTTTGGGTAGGTTTCATTCTCATAAAATGTCAGATAAGACTTGGTCTGTAATATTGTACCAAGGAACAAACCAGAGACCATGCAGAAGAAGTAGAGACAACGACCAAAAAATAAATAAAAAAAGGAGCGAGTAGTTTTTTTATATTATACTTCTTGTGAACTATGTATACCCGGACAAAAAGAAGAAAAAATAGGAGGAGGACATGAATGGCATTGGCACACAATATCGTTTTTCTTGTTCGTCCTTCCCTATACATTTTCATCCATCTATTTATTATGCATGCATACTTTCACTTGTAACTTTCTTTCTTCCTGCCTTGTTGTACAAAGTACAGATAAGGCACCTACCTATACATGGGATTTATAAGAAATGAAAAAAGAGAGAATTGGACAGAAATAGTGGCATTTTACTGTCATCTTGTGTCCATTTTAAATTGAACGAATAGAAAATAGAACCAAGTACGACATGGCTACATACCACTCTTTTGTTTCAATTTAAGATCCAAAAATACATTAGAGTTTAAATAAACGATTTTTCTGATGTGGGAGGAGGTGTGGGGTAAGAGTTGTAAATAAATCGAATTCGCTAAGAAAAAAAATGCTGGATTGTAGCAAAAAAAGCCCTGACCGTACGTATAACAATACTGCGGTGGTAAATGTGATGTGAAGATCTCATGAAGAAGAAAAAAGGAGACTAACAAGAGAGATCAACTGCACTAGTGACTCACTCCTCTCTCTCTCTCTTCTCTCCCAACTAAAATCTTTTTGGAGCTCTACTTCTTCTCGTCTTTGTCACATTATGACAGAAGTAGGTAATAGCAGTAGTAGTAGTAGCAGTATTCTNATGACAGAAGTAGGTAATAGCAGTAGTAGTAGTAGCAGTACTCTGTAAATGTGCTTTAAAAAAAAGAAAACGAACGGCTGAAAAAAAAGTTGGCTAGTTAGTTAGCACAAAAAAAGCCTGCATACATGCATTTCTGAATGTACATACTTACTTTTTTTGGCTAGCCAAAAAAACAATATTGAAGAAAAAGTTTTTAGAGAGAATGCTAAAGAGTTTCTGGTTTGGGAGTGAAACGGAATAAGAAAATGGGGATGAATGAGTGAATGAATAAAAAGAAAAGAGAGGAGCCAACAATATTCAAATTATTGTTCTGAGGAGGCCCATTCTACCAAGACTTAACGGCTCTTTCACAATTCCCATATCCCGAATAAATGAGCATGTCGTTGGTGTACTTGTAGTAGTAGTAGTATTACTCAAGTTGTGTAAGTAGGTAGCAATAGCGCAATAATATTATGTATACCTTATACACTACATACTTACACTCATTCCGTTTATTCTATTTGTCGTATAAGTACACTTTATGCATCATGCTAGAATGATTATCATGGCTATGAGGATGATGATGATGACGATGACGACTACTTTCTCTGTACCGCTCTCTCCAGGAAACTCTAAAGCATGGATACACATGGTAATGATGATGACGATGATGATCCAGAGTACCTTATAAGAATAATTTGCGAGGAAAAAGAAACAAGGGCTCAACGCCAAAAGGGAAAGGAGAAAAGCCCTTATGTCAATGACTGGAACAATCGTCCCTGGAATTATGTACATTTGTATGTACATTTTGGTACATGTACCTAAGTAATGGACATATACTGCATGTTATCCCATCCAATAAAAATCTAGAGTCGTCAACCCAATAAAGATGAGCCATTCACAAGCTCGTTCCCTTTCTTTCGAATGAACTGCTCATAATAGGGCGTGTACTATAGTATGCATGCATAGAGAGAGAAGAAAACTTTGATGCTCATGTATTTAGATAGGTATATATGGACACCCACAGCAACAACTATACATACTTGTGACATCATTTCTCCGTATTCATTTTACTTTTACTTTCTTTCTTTCTTTCTCCCTTCATGGATTTTGCATGACACATTATAATAAAACTAAACAAGATAGACAACAAGATGACAACAACAACGTCAGCACAACAATATGCGCTAGCATTTCAACAATTTGTAGCAAAGTTTTTTAAACACGACGAAGAAAAAGCATTTCTGCATACTTGTAGTAGTAGCAGTATAGGAAAAATATGTATTACCAAGTCAAGCCGGTCCTTTTGAGCAGTATTATCGTAATAAAAGCTATATGCATTCATTCCAGTTCAAAAAGGGAGAAAGTTTCCAAAAAGAGAATATGTATATAGATAGACGTGTAAGGCGTTTTATGACAGTAAAAGAGATCAAACCACCACTTATGCATTCATTTCAGTTCAAAAAGGGAGAAAGTTTCCAAAAAGAGAATATGTATATAGATAGACGTGTAAGGCGTTTTATGACAGTAAAAGAGATCAAACCACCACATATGCATTGATGCCAAAAAAAGGGGAACATGGCGCTTTTTAGAGACAAGAGATAGTTTTCAGGCAATAGGCACGTTTGTCTTCCACACAGAGATACCCTTTTTTTAAACTGGAATAAGAAAAGGCGGCTATTTCCCTCTTCTTTTACATTTTTGCATTTTGCTTTACATACAAATTGCTACTTGCTATTATTATTTCGTCTCTATTCTCTCTCCCTACACTTTTCCATCTTTTTTTTCTTCTTCTTCTTTCTCAGCTAAAAAGACAGAGGGGGAGTACATAGCTCCCTCGTTCCCTTTTTAAACTGTCACATTTCCTTACGGAACGGCCATGTAAATCCACTTCACGGACGCATCAAGACATACCATAACTATTGCCGTTGCACCACACAACCAGAAGAAGAAAAAAAAGAAGCGAACAAGAGAGAAACATACCAAAAGGAACAGACTCAAAAACGAGAAAAGATATTATTATGATGATATGAAATGGGACTCTTTTTTTATTACAAGTACTACTACTACTACTACCATATCATGCCACCACCATACCAATGCGATATTATTATTATGCACAAAAAGTCAAGAGAGAATGAGCATCACCATCATTGTCATACAGTAATGTTATAATGTAGGTTGTTGTATCTGTGTATGTAGTGTTGGCTCCATTACATACATAACCAAACCGCTCATACAAGCCATTTTACTTCAAAAAGAAATCAGAAAAAAAGTAGATCATCATCATCATCGCCATACAGCTTTCTACCATGTATGCTAGCTACCAGTACATGTTATATCATTGCCATGTATTTATTCTTTACATTTCATCTTCACTCTTTTTGCAAACAAACTATACACTCGTCGTATTTTTCGAAACTTGTCTCTTTTATTGTGATCATCCTTCTTAAGAATAATCTCTTTTGAACTTCCGGTTTAAAAGCTCGTTTCCACACAAATTAAATCCTTGAGAAAAGCTACGCTTATCTCTCTTCTTCTTTTTTTTGACACTTTTCCCATTTTTTCCAGACCAAATACGAGGAAAATTTGCTCGTTCTTTTTGGCAGCTCACAAAATACGGAGGGAGACAAACAGCAATATCTACCTACCTACATACGACACAAGCTCATCATCATCCACATCATCATTATACTTTATAATAAGTGACATTATCGCATACGTTTTGTAGTAGCAGTACGAACTAGAGACGTGTCATAAAAAAATAACCTTCTTATTACGACGCCCTTTCCCATCAGAAAAAAATACATTAGCAGTTTTTTTCCTTTTCAAATAGCCAATATAAATGCATTTAGCTTTTTTTCTCGAAAATAGCAAAAGACATGACATGTGAAGAAAAAAAAATCATCCATTTCCACAAAGTGCTGTAAAGTGTGTGTGTGTGTGTAGTGTGGGCACATTCCAAAAGTATCTGAGTAGTATGCTTCTCGTGTTGTGCTACTATACTAGGCTACTTTTATTCAGAATATTTCTTCAGAACAAATGAATATGCATTCATATTCCTGTCACTCATATTGAATTTTATTGCCCTCTTCTCACTCACTCCCATAAACCATCATCATCTCTCTCTCTCATGTTAGTTTTTTTTCTCTTTAACTTTTCCTGATATATGACATATCATGATGATGATAGTTGCTTACAGCATACTATACACGCACACATACTCATATATACGACTTATACTATTACTCGAAAATGTAACAACTTCTATAAATAGGAGGACGACGACGAAGACGACAAACAACAAGACGATAAAGGATTTTGACAGGATTATAATAAACCACTTTCTCCTTCATCCTTTCTTTTTTTTCTTCTTGGTTGGAGGACAACGAGAGAAAAGAACGTAAAAAGTAATCCATTCTTCTTCACATTCCCCACAAAATAATAACCAGTTACCAAGTTGAAGCATTGCTGAAGTACACCAAAACTGGAAAAGCCTTATTTGTATCATTTTTTCTCTCTCAGTATTGCTTGTCTTTTTTTCCTCTTCTTGCTAATACGTATGTTTTTGACTCACAAAAAGGTGTAAGTACGTATCCTATCATCATCATCCTCAATTCACCGTAGAAGAATGGAAAGAAAGAAACGTAAATTGCATTATTTGGATTGGATCGACGAAAAAAAGTATAAAAAGCCAAGCAAAGCCATGAGCCTAAATCCGTTTTTTTTATTCGTTGGAAAAAAAATATATTGTAGCATGAGTAACAATAACATAAGGATGGGGTAGCAACACAGCAGTAACACAATCATACCACCATACCACCAAGATGCAGAAATATACAACATATCATATATTATTAGGTTTTTACTGGGTACAACTTACAAGGCCATTTACACACACGCAACACAATCCTACAAATAGAAACACAGAGCTAGTAAAAAAAGATAAGAAAAA
>JAHZMZ010001223.1:0-14460 GCA_027743805.1 Lepidocyrtoides sp. E14 | reverse complement strand
AACCTGTGAATGCACCAACTGAAATGTCACTAAAAGTTAAAGTGATGGAACCCAACGGAACGCAGCCTGTAAATGAACCAACTGAAATGTCACCAAAAGTCAAAGTGATGGAACCCAACGAAACGCAACCTGTAAATGCATTGCATCAAGAAGGCGAGGGTGAAAGCAGCAGTTCTCCGCTTACAAGACCGTCACTGATGGAGTTTGTTCAACAGTACAAACAGAAGGAAGATCTAAATGCTCTCCGTGCATATCAGAGCATGTTGGAAAATGATCAAAAATTTATGAAGAGAAAGGATCCCAAAGGCCTGTTTAAAAGATTCAAAGTGGACACTGATATTCTGAATAAAACAATGCACCTTCCTATTTACAGTAAAAGAGATGATATAATTCAAACTATTAAGGAAAACCAGTTTACAAAGACCTTCCCCAATTTAGATGGATACTCCATCATCATAATTGATGAAGCACACGAAAGAAGTATTGACACAGACGTGTGCTTAGGTAAGGTTTTTTTTATAAATTTCAAACAGTATAGGTGATTGACAATTGTAATTGTGAATGCTCTCCTAGCGTGTTTGCGTTTTAATTGTACTATAATTGTTGGTTTTTTAAAGGACTAATAAAGCGAGCAGCAAAACAGCGACCGGACCTTAAAGTGGTAATCAGTTCAGCCACGCTAGAGACAGATAAATATTCAGCGTACTTTTACAATGCCCCAGTTGTCAAGGTTACAGGGAAAGGTCACGATGTCAAAATATTTTATGATCCCAAAACGGAGATGGATTATATCCAAGGAGCAGTTAAAACTGTAATTGGAATTAACCGGTCAGAGCCCCGAGGCAAGTCTCAAGGTGGGTAGCTCATTGAGCTCATTTAAGTAATTTGTATTGTACAGTTTTTATGTAACATTACTACAGTCATTGAGGTAAAACCCTGAAAGAAATGATTACCAATGTATTTATTTTTTGTCATTTTATTCCAGGTGACATACTTGTTTTTCTAGCTGGACAAGACAAGATTGAGGAAATGGAAGATGCACTTAATGAAGCAATGTGTAACATGGGGAACATGTCTCTGTACAATGACCTTTTAATCATTCCATGCTATGGAAGCCAGACTTTGGACGATCAGCAAAGGATTTTCCACAGACCACCGGCAAATTGTCGCAAAGTGGTGCTAGCTACAAACATTGCAGAAACATCCCTAACGATAGACGGGATTGTTTATGTCATTGACTGCGGAATTTACAAGCAGAATCAGTATAACCCAAAATCTGGGATATATTCTTTGGAGGAAAAAAGAATTACCAAGGTATCTTAAAAACAGTCGACTAGCTACCTGACTGACTGTGAATTTGACACAATTACGCAGTAGAAATGTAAAGGTGTGTTGCGTTTCATTTTTAAATTTGATTTAGTTTCAAGCAATTCAACGAGCAGGCCGTGCAGGGCGAACCCGTCCAGGAGAATGCTACCGATTGTACAGAGAAGAAGAGTTTTTGCACGAAATGATAGAAACTGAAGCACCTGAAATAACTCGCAATAACCTGGAGTCGGTGATGCTTACTTTAATTTCCATGGGCATAACTGATCCACGGGATTTTGAATTTATGAACCCTCTCCCGCTCGATGCCATGGCTGAGGCTCTTATGCATTTAGAAGAGCTGTCTGCAGTAGAATTACTAGAACCCGAATTGAGACTAACGCCCTTAGGCGAATCCATGGCACTGCTACCCTTGGATCCCCCTCTTGCCAAGATTGTAATAGAATCTGAGAAACTTGGCTGCTCCGATGAAGTTCTCAAAATTGCTGCCATGCTCGTCACACCAAGTGTATTTGTAAGAAACAAACAGAATAAACTAGAAGCGGGTTCGGCCAAGAAACAGTTTGATGACGAAGACAGTGATCTAATCACTTTACTAAACGTGTACAATAATTGGGAAAATAACGATTGCAGTGAGAGCTGGTGCGATGCTCACTTCATTCATCATCGTTATCTTGAAGAAGCCCAAGATGTTCGAAAACAACTTATGATCATCTTAGACCGCAAAGGAATTTCTCAAAAACCCCCTCATCGTGATGAGATGTCACTTTGTGAGAATATTCATAAAGTATTCACCGCCGGCTATTTTCGCCAACTCGCTATGAGGAAGTCTACCGTCACTCGTGGCTACCATTATCAAATATTAAGAAATCCATATGAAAAGGAATATGCTGAAGTGCACCCGTCAAGTTCCCTCTATAAAGGACAGCATTCTTTTGTGATTTACCATGAAGTTACGTCAGCCAAAAAAACCTACTTGAAAGAAGTGTTTGCTATCGAACCCCGCTGGATTCCCGAACTGGCTCCCCAATTTGCAAATAGTTTGGAGCATATAGTACGCTTTGATGAATGTTAAAGTTAAGGAGATGTTTACATTTTACAAACATTTTTAAAAGAGCAAATGGATGCATTAAATTAAACTTTCCATGCAGGCTTGTTAATTAGAGTATTTTATCTTCACTACATGTACTTATGTGAGATAATTAATGATCTTGTAAACTGGTATAAGAATATGAACGTATTTTATGAAATATGCAATACTGAATTCATTTAATTGTGTAAATGATTGTTTTAACTATCACGAATGTGCAAGTGTCTCTATCGTATTAATTGACCCTTGTCAAAATATTCAAGTAGTCAAGTAGTAATTATAATGGTTTCATAACTGGGAACGCCAACATGAGAGAGGTAAAGTCCCACTCCATTAATTTAATAGACAACGACGAATTAAATTGTCAAGCCGAGAGTAATTTAAAATAACTGTGTGTACTTGTATTATTATTGTTTGTTGAAGTTCACTTTTCAAGCTTTGAAATCTTTGTGAAATAATGTATAGTTTGCGTAGTACATGTCAGCCACTAGTTGAAGAATGTCATTAGATGTTTGTACCTTTTACATTCTCTTAAAATTCTTTCAAGTATGTAAGCATTATAAACTATTTGTATCATGTTGTAAATAAATAACATTTTCCAATAAACCATATTTCAAAGTTGAACTCGTTCTGTTTGTAAGTTTGATTCGATCAACAGGCTAGTACTACTATCACAAGATCACTTACGGCACAATAAGTAGTATAGCATTAGTAATGTTCATGCTCAATAACATCCAAGTAAATCATAATAGCATCCTTGCTCATCGGAAAGTGACTTCCACAGTAGACAGGTAAAGGTAGTTGAGCTCTCCACCACATTCCCATACTGTAAAAAGATCCGTTTCCTGGTCTACATCCGTAAAAAATTCCTCTTTTACGATTAATTATTTCTATAGAACATAGCCTGGTGTTTGTAACAGCACTCAGCATAAATACAGCAATTCCCAGACCACCAACAAACGCTGCTGAGGTAAATGCAATGAAAAAAATGTGCAAAATTCGAAACCCATTAACAGTATACCAGGCAAGACTGGTCAGAAATAGTTGACTCCATATCGTTAGGTTATGACTGCTATCAGCAATTATCTGTTTTAACTTGCAAATACAAATCTGCAGATGGATCATATACTCAAGAAACTTTTTTTGTGACATGCGAGTTTCCACAAGAGTTCTAAAGTAACTGTTCGTGGTAACGGCTAGCACAATTGGGTACAAAATAAGCAAAAATACCCACTTGATAAAAGTATAAATTGTGACAGCAAGCACCGTAAACGATACCAAACTTTCTAATATAACGGTCTTTAAGCCACGTTCGAAAGGATGTGGCAAGAGAAACTCATTTAGAATGTGCGAGACTGGATTCATCCCGACAAATATGAGTAAAAAGAGAAGTGGCACACCAAAGAAGGTCATACCTAGCATATATGTAATATGTCAGTAATAAGCCTCTGATATCAAGCGTTTTTCCCACAGAAACTTTATATCGAAATGGCAGTGCATTTTTTAGGATTAGATTTAAATAGTGAAAGGAGCTACGCCAACGGTATTCCGAAATTCCAGATGCCATCAGAAAGCCAATTGACACACTAAAAGTTATTAACAGCCCTGTTTGTAGCAGATCCAGTTGTGCATTTGCTGTGAATACACTTTTAAGTCTTAGAAGTTTTTTAATTAGTATGCAAATAGAACCCACTTCAAGAAATCCAATGCTCAACAGAGAAAATAAAACCCACCAAACTACAACTTGGTTTGATTTTATGACGTAAAACTGTATGTACTCCTTTTCAATTTCAATTTCAATGTCAAGTATAATTGGAGGGATTTTGTAAAACGTGGCTTTGTACATTTTAACTGCAATTTTTAACCAAGGAGTAAGCACGTATGATTGATGCTGGTTAAGGGTTGTTGAATTGAATCCCAGCAAACCTGAGTAAAACGGTGTTTTTCGGGGTAATACCATATTTTTTAAATATTGGTACAAAGACGTGACGTCTGCGTAAAATGGCACAAATTTATTAAATACGTGTAGAGACAAGTAGTGAAAGTTCAGAACTGCAAGCAATAAATTGAGGAAAATGATTGCGAAAAAAATCAGGGTTATATTTGGAAGAAAAATACAGAAATAGCTTGGCAGTAATAGCTTTTGGTTGACCTATCCAATTGGAAAACACGGATACGTTGCCTTTCCAGTTGTTTTATCCAAGTAAAATTCTAACATTTTAAACCAGCGAAGACAAAGAAACCTATATAAGTGAATGGCTATGTATTTCTGTCGTTTTTCGAAATCATATTGAGATATCGATTGGGCATGTATTAATGTTATATGTTCACTATCAAACTGGTAGTAACAGGTGTGGACAATCAGAATTTTAGTATCAGACCCAAACGGATTTGGCAGAACCGTGAAGATTATTATTTTGCATGATGTTCGTAAGTACAATCTTAAATTGTACATCTTTTAAAGCAATTTGTGTTATTAAATGAAAGAATATGTAATGCAAAAGCAAACAAAATTTTTATAAGCAACCACTTTTCAAATGAAAATATATCTGCGTAATGGCATAGCATATTATCACTCAAAAATAAAATACAATTCTTATTATTGCTACATGTGGGACTCAATTCTTTCGCATTTTCAGTAACGTGCTTTCACATTCTTACTACTTGCTAAAAATTGAATTAATGTATGAAAATATGTCTGCGTAATGGCATAGCATATTATCACTCAAAATAAAATACAATTCTTATTATTGCTACATGTGGGACTCAATTCTTTCGCATTTTCAGTAACGTGCTTTCACATTCTTACTACTTGCTAAAATTGAATTAATGTTAAAAGATTCAGTTCTATAATGGTACTTCATATTGAGAAAAATTTTTGATAAAATCACAATACCTATGCTAAAACAAATTATGCATATAACTGCATGTATATAGGGCAGGAATTCATGCCTCTGGCCTTTTTGAAATTATATGTCATATGAAAAAGGCAATCAATAGCAGAAAATGCATTGGCTCATCATCATTTATGTGAATACTTTTGCACATATGTATGTAGCCAATGGCAAAATGTCAATAATATAGCTAGTTATACTGTAAATTTTGAAATTTTCAAGAGTAATTATGAGTATACAAGTCGTAACGTACAGCAACATCATTTTTCCAAAAGTGAACGGGGCCGACGAGAGAACGGAAAAAGTATTTTAGACAAAGTAGTTTTTTCTCTTGATATGATGAGATGGAATAGGCATTTCTTCAACTACAAATACATACTTGTGCTAATTGTTTAAGTTATGCTACAACTGTTGACAATTCTTGGAAAGTTACTTTCACTGAAATATTAACTTTAAAACTGACATTTTCATCTTAACATTGAGTTTTTCAAAAGTTCATGCTATTGCACCCGAAACCATTTTCTACTATAAAGTGTTTTTGCATGTGAAGTAGTGCAAGTTTCACTGTTACGCTAAAAATAAAGCAGTAGTCCATTTATAGATTTATTCGTGAGTACATTAATTGCGCCTTATCATCGTGCCTTGCTATAACTAAGCATCATGAGATCTTTGCGATAAGGGCCCATAGTCTTCGGTAAAATTTACGGATGGGCATATTTTTGTCAAATATGAAACTTGTATGAAGTATGCATCCTCCGTTTCATATAAATAGTGCAAAGAAGTTTGAAATAGCTATACTCCTATCCAACATCCATCTAATACCTATGGTGAAGCACAAAATTAATACTTGCCAAAGACAGTTAAGTAATACAAAATCTTATAGCTACAGCTACCCTATAATTTAATTAATTAAAAAATTATTACAAAGGCGTTACCCTCTCTTGAAACATTTGTGCTTTAGCGCAGCAACGCGGCATTCTCTCATCAATCAAACACATAAGTATAACGTAATAAATGTTGGAGAGGATGTGTCATTACTCATATCTGTAAAAACACACAAATTAAATGGCAGGACTTTATTTTATAACACCATTGTCTTTCACAAGTAAAATGACAGTATTCAAAACAAGACTTGAAGAGTTACGCAACTCTATTGTCTTGAAATTTATAATGCAATTAAATGTGGGACATTCCTCTCTACAAGACCGAAGTATCTATTTTATTCGTTATTCTCACTTTTCTTCCTTCTTAAAGTCACATACCGGCACTTTCAGTTACCATACTCCAAGTTTTGAATACTAAAATACGATTTATCATGCTGGTGACCCTAAAACCCATTCTAGTCATTTTCATCTGCTTTTTTAATGTTGCGTTCGGTTCATCTTTACGAGAATCCTCATATACAAACGAAACAGATCGTGACGGTAAGCATAATTTGGTTTTTACGTTATATCATAAATTTTCTTACAAAAGTATTTCCCGATTTCTCAATGCTAAAGTAAATTAGAAAAAAAATCAATTTATTTTATTAATCTGCAAAGGTTTGAGCAAATCCCTCAAAAATCGAAACCGGATTATCGGCGGCTCCCCCTCTACAAATAATGTACTTCCATGGCAGCTTCATTTTTCATTTAAAAAGGATTTTGAATGTGGAGCTACTCTTGTTCAAGTCTATTCCATTCAGGTTGCTATTACCGCAACTCACTGCGTATGGTTAGGATACCCAGACGCGAACAGTAATTATAAGCCTGAGTTCGTTGAGGTTACAGCAGGTGATGAGAGCCTGACCGATACCAGTGGTCGTGAGCAACGGCGTAAAGCTAAAAAAATAGTATCCCATCCTGATTATGAGAAGAAACGAGAAGGAAACGATCTTGCTATCATTTTTTTGGAGTCTGACTTTGAAACAAATGATTGGGTAGATCCGATTATACTTTCTGGCCATAATTGGGAATTGCCAGAAGAAGTTACGGTTGGCGGTTGGGGCAGTCAGTGAGTATAATATTTTCAAACTGCTATTCAAATATTCAAAGTTAAGTAGAAAGTACTGAGGTTCAACTCATCTAAAAAAGCATAATAATATTTACTTTATTTATCGTTTTTAACAATTTGTTTGTAATCTTTGTGTAGAGTACTTCATGGCCCGATGCAATTGCATCTACAGTGGCTGAAACTGCCTACGGTGGACGATATTGTGTGCAATCGATTTAATAATCTTCCTTGGATTGACCTTTCAGTGGCAAAGCAGTTTTGCGTTGGTTCAACTACAGGAGGGCCATTACTAGGGTTTGAATTTTGTTAAAAGAAAAATTAGACAAAAGGAAAAATCAATGAGAAAAAAATAGGTTTTATTAAATGAGCTCTATAACTTATAATTTATTAAACTTTGAAACATTTGAAAAAAAGTTCATGTTCGGGTGACAGCGGTGGAGGAGCAATTGCATACAATGAAACTCTGGATTCTAAGTATTATTTGGCAGGAATAGTCAGCTATGGAATCAGTAAGAAGGCTTAAAAAGTTTTATTTAATTTTGGAATTTTAGGGAACGGAACATGCAGTTAAATAATTTGTTGAATGCATTTATCATTTATTTATAGCTTACATATGTGGACAACCCTATTACCCCGTTGTATACACTCGAGTTTCTTGGTACGCTGATTGGATTCGACATACTGTTATGAAATATCTTATGGAGACTGGATAAAAATTCTTCTCAGTATGGCAATTGTTATTTTAACAAAAAGTATCTAAAATGAATTGAATATGAAAAATGTTCTTGTGCAAATGATGGAATAAAGTTCAAGAATTTCAAACATCATCGTCTTAGCTGTAAATTAAGGGTCATCTAGTAAACATAATCGGAATCGGATTGCAATTTGTTTTTAAACAACGCTTTTAGTAGATGTACCATACTATACCCATTTTGATGGTATTCCACACGGTTCCAAGCATTTTTAGTATTGTTCCCTGAAAATTTTAGGCACTTTGTAATTTTGCAAATGCAAATTGTTATCAGTTGATTGCAATTGACCTCCTTGAAATTGTACAGACGTTACCCAGTGTTATGCTTTGCTCGTTATACATTTTCAAGTGAGACATAATACAACATTTTAGTCAACCACTGAATGCTTGGGAAGAATAAATATACCATCGTTTCAAAACTGTCATACATGTATGCATGTTAGAATCGCTTCAAAATTTCTCTATGCGTTACTGCATGCAGTAGTAGTAAATGCAGAGCTAAAGCAAAATTGTTTATTCGTTCCTATCTGCCACAGAAAATCAGGCCGAACCAAAAATTATAGGATAGTCTCCCTATATTCTGAGACTACAGCTACGTAGCTTTTTTGTACGCAGTAAGGCTGACTACAAATTTGACTCCCATTTAACTGGCTTAGTTAAACAGTTATCGTTTGTATAAATATGTACATACATACATAAGAAAAGAGGCCCTATACTAAACAGTAGTCATCATTTGAACCTCGAAAAATAGGCTTTCAAAAATGACCGTGATAAATGTACAATTATTGTATCTCATGTATGCAATCCTAACATTACCTTGTTATCTTCTTGCCTACTTTTAGTATAGCATACGCATGTAAGTAAACGGATTTATTACATATTAGATATGGAGCAAAAGACAACAACATTTTATAAAAAGTAGATCAGTCTATTAGATATAAAAACCAACCATGCTTTAGTATCTATCTAATTTGTCAAAATAATAATTGAAGGGTGTGTTTGGTGCAAGATAATTGCATGACATCTGGAAGCACAATAATATTGGTATCGCTATCGCTTCAAGCTAACTTTTGAATAAAAAAAGTAAACATTCTGCCAGCTAGGTTTGAAAATAGTTCGCTCCCCCCGCCCCCAGGTTTTTGATAGAAGTAAGGGAATTAAAAATTCATAAAAATTTTGTTTTACTTTTGAGCTGTTTTTATTTCCTGCGACTTTATAAGTTTCATTTTAAGTGAGTTTCCTACTACCCTACTGATGCTTGTAGAAAATACGAAGCATTAGCAATATCCCCCTGATCAGCAAATTTAGCAAAATGAGTCGTCAAATAATTTCTGATGTACTCTTGGAAACGCTGTTTTGCATTAGTCGAAAATTAGGAGCCAGTTCTTTAAATTTCGCCGGACAAGATGCCAAATTTTCCATAGACTGCACTGTCACACCAAAAGTAAAACGAAACACGTTTATTTTATTCACTTGGGTACTGGTATCTCTTCTCCAAATTTACAAACTTCACCGTGAGCGCGATTATGGCACATTACATTTGGCCATGGCATGGTGGGTTTTGTTGGTGTGCTTACTTCTCTCTATTTCATTTTGGGCAAAATTTTCCTACCAAAGTTGTGAATTAGCTAATGGCCTAGTTATATTCTTGAAGTATATACAAAGTAAGCAAATTTTCATTACATAAAGTAGATTCTTTTTGCGTAGAATTTTTATGGATAACGATTTATAAATTTAAAATTACTTTCCTTTACAGATAATTTCATTTCGAAAAACAGCAGGAAACTACATAATATTAAACTATTAATACTCGTTATACTGATTTTGCACATCATAAGCAGCTATTTTCTCCTATCCCTGATAATTTTGTATGTATTTTTGAACCCTCGTGACGTAATATTTCTTGGAGGCCTTGTCCCATACTCGTATTACAATCCATTTGTGTATGTGGCAGCGTCCGTCTGTCAAAGTTACATAATTGCCGTTTCAGGTTCTGCGGCAATATTGGCTGGTTCTTGCTTTATAACCTACTGTACTGTCATGTTATGCATTATTTCATTTGAGCTTCGAGTGGGTCGCCATTGTTACATAACCAGAGCCAAGTTTCGGTCCTTTGAAAACGTAATAAAAATGTATAGAACTCTACAAATTTTTAATTCCATGTGTTTAACATCATGCAGTGTGGAGTTTTACTTGGTGGCAGTAAACGGGATATTTGTGATGATGGCTATTTATAACAGCTTTGTGTTGATACGCTACTGGGAAAATCTTTGCGGTTTTGTTAAAGTCCCTATGATTGTTGAAGATGTGATTATTCTGGTATTTTGGACAGTAGTCTTACAGTTTGGGTGTCAATTTTTTGTAACTTGCACTAAAACACTGCTATCTTGGCGGCGACATAAATGGGGAAGTCGGAAGCGAAGCAGAATAATGAGGAAGTTTCAACGTTCATGTAGGCCAATATTATTGTGTTATGGAAAGCAATTTGTAATTGGAAGGTTGACAGTACTGAATTTTCAAAAGGCTGCGGTACGGGGTACATTTAGAGCGCTAATGACTTCCAAGCTGTACGCTTAGATTTATAAACTTATGCCTAACAGATTAGCAACACATACGGTTATATTGGCAAAGTATGTATTTCTATTCCTTCAGTCTATAATAATGTGTTGACGTACAAATAATAAAAGTCTTAAGTATAAATGATATTCAATTTTTATTATCTGTTAATAAATTGTCGGTTTTTTTGAAATATGAACAATTCTGGTAATAGCTTGTAGCAAACTTGAATCGTTTTGCGTGCGATCCTCTTAACACTAAAAGATTTACCTTAAAAAAATTAACTTTCGCAGACAAAAAATCCTAATTTTAGTTTACATTAGTCGGTGTCATATTTTATTTCCTCAGGACCAATCAAAAAATTAAATAAAAACTTTTGTCGTTTCTAATGAATCTACTTACGTAGATATTGCGCGAAAAAAATTGAGCAATTTCAAAACCTTCGGCATTCGGCCTGCGGTCATGTTCCAACCACCCCCCATGTTCCGAGAGCAAAATCCCCCTGATCTGGAAGATTTTTCTCCTATGATAAAAACATCATTTTCAATGTTGCAACACACTGAAGTAAGAATTTTCTGACTCGCATTCGTGAATAGCATTCAAATATAAAAACTTTTTATGTATTAAAAAGTATTTTCAACTGATCCGTATATTTGCATTTAGAACTTAAGCACTTTTAATGCTGTATTTGAAGAGCCTGTGGAAGTTTTTCTTGTTCTCTGTGTACTAATTTGTGGGATTTGCTTATTAAATACCAATATTGATTTTGTGTTTGGCATAAAAACATGATATCTCCTTTGAATAATAATAATGAATATACTTCAACGATTTTTATGCTTTACAGTTTTCTTTATTCGTTTAAACCTAAAATTTTCTCAATATATATCTTGGAAGTTTTATTGTGATAACCTTATCAATACAGTACATGAGCATTAACGATAAAAGCTAAGGGCTACGTTACTCTATATGCTAATATTTTTTGAAGTCCAGTTAAGCATTGACGAAAGGGTTACGTAAATCTATTAAAAACAATAATTAATAAAACTAACAAGCCAATCCAAACTTCGCCTACGCCACGCCTAAAATACGCCATCTACATTATGTCTCGAATGTATTTTTACAACAGGTTATTTTTAGCGATAAATGGAGCAACTGAAAAAATTAAATAAAACCACTAATATCAAGGAATTTTAGACGGATTAATATAAGCAATTCATTTAAAAACATAAACTTGCCACTTAAACTTGATGCTTTTATGTAAGCGTCTTATTTACCATAAAAATTACCGTCAATATCTATAGAATAATATATATATATTAATATATCTGTCCATGTTTAATCACCACTCCAACCTAGTACTCGCTTTGCAAGCTACCACCTCTTGTTTTTAAAACAAAAAAAAATTCCTGACAGCTACTTGTACATAATACGTTTAAAACTTAGTACAGAAATGGCGTCTAAAGTCACAATCAAGTATACGCTATGCAATCGGTAAATCTGCAATTAAAACGTTTACTGCTTTGCTGCAATGGATTCATTTTAAGTGTTCTAATGTCGAGTTCGTCTTCATCCACATTCATTGGAGTAGTAGTGGTATAGTTGATGTTATCAGCTTCAATCGAACCATCTTTTTACTTGCAGGTACTCTGTTCCCCAACTCCAATTTCATTAAAATTGTTGCATGGCTTTTTCTGCGATGGGACTAAACAATGTGATAAACTATCTAAACGCTAAAACCTCAAATTACATGCTACATGACAAGGAATGGCAGACTGCAGGAAAAGTCATTCCTAACTTTTTTTATTATCATTGTCTTCTAAAACTGATTTTTACTTGTTAGTTGAATAATTTACTTATTCAACTATCCAACCGAACATCACGCATTAAAAAACCACATTCAATTTATATTCTTACTGCTAACTTTGTTTTATCATTGCCTAATAAACTAAAGGCCCACCGTAACTCTAAAAAGTTTCAACATTCTGGGAGATGTGAGGTGCTGCCACCAAAACACCTGGTAGCAGCAGCCGAAGCAAAATTACTCTACGGCTTTACTAGGATAAATAAAATAACTTTTAACGGCGTTTAGTTCTAGCACGTTTTCTATGTAAACACTACTTTTTTGGTGACTGCTGCGCTATACGCTGCACCCTAGCGGCTGAAATCCTCGTCAAATCGATGTCGCTTGATTACATGTATTTTCAAATTTTTCCGTTTAGTGGTAGGCCTTTAGTTTAGTAGGCAATGGTTTTATGCATTCCGAGCTTGTAATGGCTCAATGATAACAAATTTATTCTCAATAAACGCTAGCGTTTTAATTTTTGTTACATCGTAGGCATTAGACAGAACTAATAGACATGTATTAGGTTTTCATCAGGCATTTGGAACTGGACAAATAAAATGTGTGAACCTACAGAAAAAAACGGTACGTTTAAGAATATTCTCCAAGCCGTACTTTGGCTAGTATAGGCTCTGTTTGTGCGTATGCAATATTATACAATAGATCTGCTTAACTTTCTAAACCAGAAAGTTTAGGACCGGGTGGTGCCCTCGATGGGACTTCTATTATCGTAAACTTTTCGAACAATTTCTTGTTCTTGATTTGTGCTGATCCGCAATATTGCGAAAGTAAAATTTTTCATCGTAAATGAAGAATCATGTAGTTCGGCTAAATGCTTTTTCACCTCCTCTGAGGATTGAAATTTTACCCCGTCCGGTGAATAGTAGTAAACGTTTGGAGTCTCTCTTCCGGTAGAGTCATGTACCTTCACTGCTATTTCTCGTTTCCATCCAGCGTCCAGTACTGCCCGTAGCATCTTTAATTCATCTTCTGAGAACATGTTTTCTTCTTCATTTGGTAGAAACGGATGTGGAGCTCTTTTCGAAGGTGGCGCCTTGTCCTTTTCAGCAGATGCCTCCATTAAACGTTTTTGACATAGATAGAAATTGCAAAAAATGGCTGGAATTTGAATGATGCCCCTCTTTTTCTTCATGGCGGCTTCCACGTCCTTCTTCTGTAATACGTATATTTTACGCACAATATTCAATAATTTATCAGACTTACTTTGAATAACTGGCAAAAGCCGGTTTTTGTCTTCAGTTGTAAAGCCTTGGAATGGTTGATTTAAATTTTCCTTCAAGCTGTAGCCGTAATTTGTTTCATCCTCTACTTCATCATTGTCTGTTGCAGCCGCATATGAATCCATGGGAGTTTTATTATCTGTCTGTGTCTCCATGTTGGTATTAACCCAGTCGGCAGAAGATTTTGTTTCGCTCTTTCGGATCGCTCTTGGTTGTGCAGCTGCTGAAGCTCGTTTTTTTCTTGGCATTTTGGTTGTTAATCACACACTAATTTTAAAAAAGAAAAAAACAAAAACTTAAGTTAAGTGTCGCTGGATTAAGGACAGTATATTTGTCGTCTCTCAATCCCTAATGAGAGTTTAAGTAAATAAATAAATAAGGTTTAAATAAACCGAAACATTGGATATCATTTTATATATGAACCCTTCCTTAATTACTAATTTATTATGATGGCCGCCAAATTTGAGGCAGATTATTTAATATTTATTAATCTGTTCCTATTTTTCATTGCAATGACGAACTTAACGAAACTATATGCACATTATCTGCACTTATGAAGTTCCGGTGCCATAAATAAAAAAAATCGGCAAAATGTAACTAGGTTTCTCATTAAATTTTTAATTTCGGGACCTGTGGGGTAATTGAGGACCTCGAAATCCTGTCCATTTTCTCGGACTATGTCGGAACTATCTATTTAGCAAAAAAATTGGTACAGCTTTGTGCCATTTTTGCGGAGTTATAGCCATTTTTCACTTTTCGAGTACCTGTCG
>JAHZMZ010001222.1:0-16027 GCA_027743805.1 Lepidocyrtoides sp. E14 | reverse complement strand
TTTAATAATTTGACAAGCCATATTTTGAGTGAAAAATTAACTGCAACCTGAACGCCTTCCTGGAAGCATGGGATAGCTTCCATTTGGTTGATAAGGTCTTTGGTGATAAGGAGGGCTTGGCGACCTTTCTAGACTGTTGTTTCCCCTCCTTAATATTCTGCAATCAGTCACAAGTTCCCATTGCTATTATTGCAATGTTGCTTTACTCAAAAGTAAGGAGGTGATGCTAGCATTTTTTTCTTAGTCTGCATCAGCGTCTAACCTAGGTGGAAGAAATCCATTGTTTGCTCCTTGTTCCGGAGTGGATGGACTAAGTGCACTGTCGTGATACCCTGGCCGGAATCTGACGGGAGAAAGGCAAAACTCATCTCCCCTCACTTTTCTTCTAGCCCTTCCTCGTTTTGAAGTCTCTTCTCGAACTAAGTCAACCATGTCTTCCACAGCTTCACTAAAACCTACATCATGTGCTGCTCCCAGTCTAGTTGGTGACGGAGAACGAGATCTCATTTTACGGCCGCCTCTACCTCTTGATGATGTGTGTGGGTGGAGATACATTGTATCTACATAAAAAAAATAAACACAGTTAAAAATTTTTTAATCAAATTTCTTCACAACGTATAATTTACCTCTGGTCGAAAATTCCTCGTCATCTCTACCTTCCATCTCATGCATGGACTCTCCGTCAAACTGATCGTATCGATCTTTTCTTGCACCCCCTGACGCGCTTTGTTTCTCGTCAAGCAACGGACTTGCATTTCCATCTTTACTTCCGTCCGTTGCAATGTCTTGCAACTCAATTACCTATTGAAACCAGAGTAGCCGCAAATTACCACTTTGTTGCTTCTTTGCTACAAAAAAATGAGAAAGGTGCAACTAGCTTCTTTTTTCCACATAAAGCTCACAGGAAAATAGTAATACTTACAATTACAATATATAAAATATTATTTTTAAATAATTTTCACTCTGCAAAAGTACGTACACAGTACAAAGTTATTTTAGCATTACTGGCTATACATGCAAAAAAATTGTACGTTTTACACAGAAGTGTTATAATGTTCAAAAATGCAAAGCTGCAACTGAATTTCAGCCGTTTGAATTTAAGTTTTTGCTGATCGTTTAACTCGCTATAAACTATTTCATGCTTATTTCTACCAGTGACAAAAAATGGCTTGTGATAGATTTTAAACATTGTTATTAATGATAAAAAAATTTTAATGACTAAAGCAAAATCATTGGGTTAAAAACGTTAAATTATCTTACAAGCATTGTTACATTAAGTATTACCATATTATATTCCTGCGTCGTTGCATGCTTTTTATAAGGTGCTTTTAAACTAACTAGCTGGTAAATTGTTGCTCAGTTTAAATGTTCAATTTAGTGCAGCAGTTTAATAATTAAGGTTTCACATAACTACGGTTTACCAATTATGTGATCATTTAAACATTGGTTAGATTTAAGTAAATCTATTTTCTAAAATCAACAATCATGCAATAAAGTCTAAATTAAAACAATTCATAACATTATTTTTAATACCAAATACTCTACGGTTTACTTATTTCACGTTAATAGTATTTGCAGCATAATCATCGTAAACAGAGGTAGCACCCGCGAAATTTACTTTTTTTACGGCCAACTATTTAAACTACTTATTATTAAGCTACTTGTCGAAAAAATACATCGGTGTATTATTCTAGGCTACCCACAACTACACAATGTCACTTGTCAGATCTACATAACACATAATGCACTACCACTACTATCAATACTAAATTACAAACAAAATGTTTTTAAAGCCAGGGAAAATCTTCAAGACTGATCCATCTCAAATATTTCCAGCATGAATTAAATTAATGATATCCAGAAGATTTTCCATGTCTGCATGTTATGTGTAAGAAAAACTAAAATAACTAAAGTAATTTATGTAACCAGTGAGGGAAACCTATTTTCTACAACTTGCCCCTACGTTTTTATTGTTACCATATCTAAACCTTGTAACATTTTCTGGCACACTAAATTACTCTGGATGTTGACTTTGGCACTGACTCACACATTTATTGCTTTATGTAATCTTCTCTTTCCATCATATATTTCACTACTACACCTACATATTATAATGTTAAAAACGGGAGTAATTACTGATTGTAAATTGTTGGGGATATATTTTAAGCAAAAAAGATTTTTATGGGAAAGAGAGAAGAACGAAAAAGTGACTCTGTTTGCTGCTGCTATGCTGCTGTTGACTGATACATGAGTTGCTAATAACCGGGTTGCATTATTTATGTATTTAATACTTTATTCATTGCAAAATATTATTTTACTCAAATATTTGCACCGAAAAAATTTATACCAACAAGAACAACAACTGGAAATCTAGTTTTGATTTTTTATAAGTCAAACCCCATTCTTAAGTGGCCAGCTTGGGCGTCTCCGAGTACTTGAGCGCTTTCGTTTACTCCGTTTCTTGTTTCGTGCCGAGCCCGAACTCACAAGAAAATCTTTACCGTCATCAGTGCCTGTGGGAAGGAGATCTTCCCCGAAACCATCCTCCTCCTCATCCCCACCATCATTATCATCGTGGTTATGCGTTTTTGCCATGTCCATTATACAACGGAGGAGTCCACCCGACGACTTCTAATTTTTATTTGATTTTATCATCATAACTTTTTCCTTATTTTCCCTAATCTTTCTCAGAAAAAAATCTTAAAATTTGTTACATTCCTACAACTTGTCCTACATATACCTAACAAAATATTATGGTTTTGAACGAAAATGAAAATATTAAGGCATGTAGCAAAATTAGGGACCCATTTTTCTGAATAGAAACTGAAACTTCTTTTCATAAAATTAAAATTAATTTTTTTTTGTGAAAAAAAATATGATTAGTGAAAAGTGTTAATTTGTTTATTTTATTTTGTATTCGCATTCCAAATTGTTCTGTAAAATTACTTAATGAGCTTACCGGTAAACCTGGGGCAGGAGAAGCCCCTATGAAAAACAAACCAAAGTTTAAAATGATTTTTTTTTTTACTTTTTAGTATAATTTTCCGTTAACTAAGAATTTATCTTACGTGGCACTTGGGTCGTATTCCGCCCATATTCTAATAAATTCATCTAAATGATGCGCCCCTAATATTGACGAGTCTCTCGTCAAATAGTCAAAGTTATCCATAATGACAGCAACAAAGAGATTCAGCATCTGACACAGAAAATACAAGAAACATTAACGCAATTTTGCATTATGTGGCAGTTATTTTTTTTCATCAATTTGCTTTCAAATTTTTTATCTTACCAAAAATGAACAAAAAAATATAAAGGAAACAAAATAGGCATAGGCAAGATTGGAACCACAAGAGTTTTCTTGTTTTCCCGAGGCATCATCGCAAGGTCGATCCTTAATACACGAAAGCATAATGGAAGGCCACGACTCTCCCGTTGCACATCTAAATTTGTCATGTTTTTTTTGAAGAATTGTCCATTGGACAGAAAAAAAACAATAAAGTACATTAGCATACATTTTCTCCATAAGATAATTTTTTTAAAAAAAGGTCAAACTGAAAGTAAATTAAGCATTTTGAAAAGTTGAAAATAGCAAACAACTAAAAAAACATTATTTGTCGTCATTTTTAAAGCAAAAAAATGCAAAAAAATGTTACATACTATTTTGTATAAATAATGTAACATTTTATTAAATTTTGTTATATAAATATATATAATTAAGCTTTTGACAACATTGGTTGTGGTTAGTTATTTTCACAAGGAATACAACAAGCCATGCTCAAGCAGCATGCAGTCAATTTTGATAGATACAAATGGTGTCTTAATTCATTTTGTGAAAATGTATTTACATTATTATTATTATATGAGATTTTACTGTGGTCAAGTAAACTTTAACTGAATAAACTGAAGAGAGTAACTTTGTCGAGATGAAGATTTGTAAAATTGGAAAGTAAATTCTGGCATCTTTTTCTGTTGCTGTGGGAAAATAAAGCCTTTCTTTTTGCCTCGCAGCAGGTGATTTAATATTGAAGAATACTATTAATCGGTAAATTCACCAAGGTTATTTTTCAGTCATGTTTAGTTATTTTCAAAATTAGAAATTTAAAGTGAAAGAAAATAGAGCATGTTTAAAGATGATTTTTGGTAATATAATCTATAAAAAAGTTGTCATTGTGTCAAAATGTTACGAGACTATATAGTATAATTATGTAATTATCATAAGATTGGAAAAAAGGGGCGCAATTTTGTAAAACCAGGCAATTAAACTTGAAAAAATTCCTTGCACGTTTTTCGACGCTTCTTTAAATAAAAAACCGCTTTTTTTTGTTCCCGCTTTCGTAAATGTATTACTGACCGGAAGAGGAGCATGAGGCCTTGCTGGAAATTTCGAAAGTTGTTATGCCGCGTGATTGAAGTTTCAGGGTCCAACGCTATGTTACCGAACACCTGGGAAAATAGATACAAGGCGCAAAAGAAAATCACACGTGTCATTAGACTAAAGAGCGCGCTTATCAGTTTCAACAAGGATATTATTAAAATAAACAATACGCATATTCCTTTACTTCCGGTCATTCATTATAAATTTTTTTTTCTTTACTGTTAGTAGCAACGAAACTTTTTTTTATATTTATTTTCTTACTTGATTGTACATAATTATGCATGGTTAGTGTATTTACGCGAAATAAAATATCTCTGGGCTTCAAATGTTATTTTTTTTGCATGTCATGAAAACTGTAAAGTTTTGCACCAACTAACCCTCTACAGAACTACACGACAAATCTACTACAGTACATTTATGTACTTTACGACTCAACCAAAACTATATTAGCTAATACTTCTAATAATAAATCAAGCCTTCACTTCTACTACGATTACGAACTATACTTTTCATTTACACGAAGGTGACGAATGGTAAAAAAATTTATTTTTTTTCAAGAGAACGGAGATTTCCAAATTTTCCTACCGTTTTGTGTCGTTAGCTGAGCGTCATCATAATATTTTGTATTGATTTACTTGCTATCGCCAAAAATATGAAGTAAGGAAACTCTTAAAAAGTGATTTTTGAAAAACACATTTAAAAAAATCACAACACAAGTGTCTATTTGTATATGACTTTTCCTCGTTGACTCTAAACTCTTTGAAAAACTTGTGTACTTGATTTTAAAAGTGGCCCATATGGAATAATGGAATATTATGTACCTAGGTTATTTTTACATTTATCAATTTCCAAACAAGAACATTTTGTTTTGCACACTGAGCGGAATAGAAAACTGTACATATAACAAGAAGAGTAGAAGAGAAGGAGAAAAAAGAAGAAAGTAGACACATATATATATTATCAATTTCCAAACAAGAACATTTTGTTTTGCACACTGAGCGGAATAGAAAACTGTACATATAACAAGAAGAGTAGAAGAGAAGGAGAAAAAAGAAGAAAGTAGACACATATATATTATATAGTAATTCATAGAGACAAAATGGAAAGTGTATACGAAGAGAAAGTGACATTGATTATATTATATGAATATGATTATTATTATGAATATATAAAAAAACTACACTTTCGAAGACTAAGTACCACATTAAAGTTAATAATAATTGTATTATTTTTCTACATTTACTGCTGCTACAATACTGACCCTGCAAAGAATCAGCATGCTACTGTATTATTATTATTATTATTATTTATATATGTACTACTGTCCAACTTCCAACAGTTTTCTACGAAAATTAGTGGTACAACGTGTATTAAAAAATGCAACAACATTGCTGCCATTAAATAATGGCAGCGCCAACATTGAATAATAAAAAGACATACTGATTTGAATGTTATATAGATTCGTGCTGATGGAAGAAAGTACTGCCGCTCAACAAACATCACTGTTTTTTTTTCTGCTCAACTACTACAGAACTCAACATCTACGTTTTAAAGTATTTACAGTTTCTAGCAAATATTATTATTATTATTAATATTATAATGAGTATTAAGGAGACAGTACTTTTTCCAAAGAAAATTTTTAAAAATAAAAACATTTTGATAGCGAAAAAGTGAATATTATTTGTTATCATCAATTTTGAAGTGATGAGAAGATTGTTTTATTCACCGAAATAAGAGAAGGAGGGCAGCAAAGAACGACTGAAAATTGTTATGACGGTTGATCGAGAGGTCAGGATCAAATTTCAGATTGCCGAAAACCTACACTTTACAAATAACAGATAAGTATCATGTATGTAAAAACATTCTTTGCAAAAAACAGTATATCATTATGACGGTTGATCGAGAGGTCAGGATCAAATTTCAGATTGCCGAAAACCTACACTTTACAAATAACAGATAAGTATCATGTATGTAAAAACATTCTTTGCAAAAACAGTATATCATTATTATTATTTTAATTTTTTTAAATTAACTTTTTATTTGCCAATTTGGCATGAAACAGCAAGCTCATATATTATATTATATTCATGTGATATTGAAATTGTGAGTTCTGGTCTCTGGAGTTGGAGTTTTCTATTTTTTTAAAAACTACGTTCTACAAACTTGATAATTTTCTAGTAATTCTTTATTTTTTTTTAAGTTTGTGTGCATTGTATAGGATCGGATGTAACCTTTTAAATTGATAGCGTTTGTATTGATAGCATTTTCATTGTTTCCATTTTACAAATTTCTTGGTTTTCCAGGCATATTAGCTTATTTTCTTTAAAATGCTGAGAGTTTTATGGCTTTAAAATGACTTTGGAAAGATCATGACTCACCTGCATCCCGATAATAGCGTAAATGAAGAAGAGCATGGCGATAAGTAAGCATACGTATGGGAGGGCCTTAAACGACTGTACAAACGTCCACAGAAGAATCCTAATTGTATACCCTTGTCGAAGCAATTTAATTAAACGTGCTGCACGGAACAGTCTCAAGAACGCTAAATTTATAAAGTTTTGCTGCAACAAGGAACAATTTGAATTGGATCGATCAAGTTAGCATTACGAAAACGGAATGAACTGGTATCACCGCAAGTTGAGATAAACTACTATAGTAATAAAATCTTACCGCAAACTCCATGGCGAGTGCATCAATAATACTTCCTATGACCGTGATAAAGTCAAACACGTTCCAAGGGTCTTTAAAGAAATTCTGAAAGTTTTCCGTTCAACATATATCCATCATCAATTTATTTTCTTAGTATTATCAACATAGTACTTTCACTTTACAAAAAGCTTTGAAACTAAACGTGAAAGTCGTACTAGAGGAGAAGAAAAAAAAATAAGAGGAGAAAAGTATAAAATGATATGAATAAATTTTTTTAAACTGGAATCTACAGTCGAAAAGTAAAAGCAGTGGAAGAAAAGGGTGTGACGAAAATTATGCTGACTAGTTTGAGATACTACAAACAATTAATGTTTGCCATCAGGACCTAAAAATATTTTTGCAATACGATAAAAATTAATACCATCTATAAACAATCTACGAAAACGATTGTCATTACTGCGGTTTAACAATTTAGTGAAGTTTCTCGTTCGATAAAAAATGGTCAACGTAGGATGGTAGTTTTTTAAGCAAGAAGTTAACCAAACGTGTTTTTGCAGAAAATTCGAAAATTGATACTTCTTTTTTTTACATTTTTATGGTGACTAATGGAATGGATTGTCTCTCGCTGACTCCAGTAGATTTAATTGTACACATGAATCATTATTAAACTGTCTAACATACAGCAACAATGCAAACATTGTTGAAAAGGAAAATGAACAACAATCAACTTGAGCATTTAAACATTGAAAAAGGACTCAATCAACTCTACTAATGCCAACAATAGTACAACAATGACACACCACAACAAAGGGCAAAGTGCTTTATATAATTAGATAATATTATATTATGTACTTAAACAACAGTGAGAAATGCCTACGTTTCCGCAAGTAGTAAAATATACCAATGATAACGGGAATAAGAACGACAACCGGAAAAAACTGACTGTACAATTTACTTTATAAAAAAAATACGCCAAAATTATTACCACCGCAAACCTTGACAAAGTGATTTATAGTGTTTCATAAAATATAGTCAGTGTGATTGTTGTAAAAGTTAGATAATCTGATCTTGTCTTTATTTTTGCTGTAAATTTTTTGTTTCCGAACTTGACCAGAGAAATAGAAACAAGAAAAGAACACACATAATATATAATTATAATTTTATTAAAGGACGATAAAAAATTAAAGAGACGAAAAAACACAGAGACAGATTTGTATATACAAAGAGAGAAAAGAGTGAAAGAGAAAAAACGGAAGAAAATATTTATATTTTTTTTGTAATGTTCAATCCAAGTTACCTTAATTCCAAAAGCTAAGATTTTGAGTACACACTCAATAGAGAAGAGCATTGTTAGCGCTAAATTGACGTAAGTCAGAATGTCTTCGTACTGCTCTGGAGAGCGGTGATACTATAAAGTTTGGACACAACAAAAATACGCAATAGGAAAAATAATAATAAGACGAAAAATTTATTAATAAAATTTATCGCTTAACCACAAGCTCTAGAGTATTAAACCAGCTAAAATTAATTTCTCAAGTACTACTCGCAAGTTAACGTTACCTAGAAACTTTTTTGTGTACTTTTAGCCTACGAAATGTGTTACACAAGCAAAAAATAATAAACATGTTTTCTGTCTTATGCCTTATTACAGCAACAATGATTTATTTCTGAAATTTTATTTACATAATAATTTAGATGAAGAGATGGCAATTTTTTTTCGGTTTCCTAATTTGGACAAATGCAATATCTAAATGTAATGAGAATATACATGTCTAGTTGATGATGATCTAAACATTTCGTTGATTATTTACAGGTAATTGAAGTTTTCAATGTTTTGTCAGAGTTTCAAAATAAATTCCAGTTTAATACACTTTTTTCGCTAATTGATAATGATAATACGTAGAGCAAGTTATACTGTTTTTACCTGAAAAAGTAAATGCCGTGTATTTTGTTTGTCATTTAATTAAACATTTAGGTTAAATATTTAGCACTTTTGTTAGTAAGAAAAAATATTATTGAGCTTCATAAAAAATATAGCCAGCATTCGTATCAAAAGAGGTGATATATTTTTATCATATTGACAGAGTATTTGCATTCACCCAAAAACACGGTGGGACTTTTTGACAACGTTTTTTTTTCATGCACGTTCACTTAATTTAAACGTTTGACATAAAGACATTGAAACATTCACATGCATCAGTTTACAAAAAAATGTGTGCTCAAATAGGGAGTAGAGATAATATATATATCATCATGTGTCTGTCGAAGACAAATAGTCAGTATAAAACACGTTTAAATTAAAAAGCAATTTTACAATTTGGTGCTAAGAAAAGGTAACAACAAACCTGGTAATAGCAGAAGCACAAAGATTATTAAATGTTAAAGGCAGCAAGAGCAAGAGTGCTTTTTAAGCAAATAGCGCGCACGATGTTAAAGTTACCTATCCACTGGTTGGCCTGTAGTGAGGACAGCAATAGTTTGTTTGTAGTAGTATTGCCACTTACCTGTTATTTTATTTACCTGCCTACCCGGTGGAAAAATATGTCATTGTGACCAATTAATGATTTTTTTTCTTACAGTGATAGTGGGTAATGGGACACACGAACAAACTCACTGGGGAAAGCGTTGCACGAAGAAAGCAAAAATACCGTACTGACAATGAGATCTACTTACTGACAACAATAACGCAACGCTTTGGTATGGAAATACGCAATTGCTTCACATTTTCTACTTTTAACGACCAACTCGCTACCAAACTTATGAAAGCCTGTATTTGAGAAATTTAAAATTAGTTCTAGTAGAAAATTTCCTGAAAAAATCTCTTTCACTGCAAAAAAGTTTTTAAACCGACATTTACCCAACTTTGCACTAAACGTAACAATCAACAGATTTGAGATTCAAAAAATTGATAGTAAACGACTGAAAAATTACTAAATGGACATTTCTATTGCACAGCTACCAACATTTAACACAAACGCCCCAAAAAGTACTCAATTAGCAGAGCGTAGAGAGAGAGAGAGAGAGAGAGACAAAAACACGATACATATATATATTTGCCTAAAAGGAACAAGGCTCAAGATCTACTATATTTATACGAGAATTTGGAGAAGAATCTAAACAACGTTTTGTATAAAATACACATTTTTCTTGGAGTCAGGAGAGTTGGGCTGTTTTTCTTTGACACGTTTCGCAATTGAGTTTACAACAAGAATGGGGAAAGATGACGAGAGCAAATTTATGATAGACATAATATATGTAATATTTTTCGTTATTGTAAAATTAGTAAGTCTTAGCCGTATTAAAGGAGTTAACCACGGTGCTTTTTCATTACATATAAATGTGTTGATGGGAATAAAACAATGAAAAGGAATGGGAATATGTCATGCGTCCAAAACAAAGAAATGGAAATTGGTTAGTTTCAACTTAAAAATATTAGATACATTATTAGTCGGGAAATAAAAATCGTTGAAAGTCTTAGCATACAACAACAAAAAATTATTGAAAACGGGTAAAAGAATAATGTTACTCTACTTTACAGAAAAATACGAGCAAGACAAAGATTTTTGTTAGAAGGTATAGTAGTAAGAATAGTGAAAGAAGATTGAAAAAAAATACAGAGTGAAAGTTGTTGTTATTTGTTGCTGAGAAAGTACCTTAAATCCAAATGCGACGATTTTCAATACACACTCGATGAAGAACATGCCAGTGAATGTGGTATTCATGTAATGCAGAATAGACCCATACGATTCACTCTGCCGATGGTACTGTTAATTGTGGAGTTAATATAACCAGAAGAATAGAGAAAACGGAAAATGTATACATACAAAGTGTTCAAGTGACCGTATTTATGCAATAACGTAACGTATTGCCATCCTAACATTGTACTAAATAGAGCAGAGTAATGTGTATAAAACAGGGGTATAATAAAAATTCTTGGACAAAACAGTTACAGAAAACAGCAGTGGAGAATATATCCTCTCTGGGGAAAACTAAGAATACGCAGATTTGCATGTTTTACCAACCAACCAGAGAGAGCAGAAATATTTCAATGATAAACATTTTTTTTTATATGCAATATTACAATTTACGCAACAGTTTAAACATAAAATTTTATAGGAAGAACACGATTTATAATAATATTTATAGTAGACATTTATATATATAACACATTTACTCTCTTACAAGTAGTTCATTACCCATTCCCACTATCAAATATCAAACAGTCTCTATAAAATGCAATCTTGTATTGACTGAGTGGATTACCTTTTTGTACATTGTCTCTAAATAAAAATTATCAAAAAGCTGACACATAAAATATTAAAAACGAGCGTATTTGTCGTTTTTCGGCACTTTCTTAGTGCCGTAGTCAAAGCGGAATTTAATAAGTAGGTGTGTATGTTCATGCAACAAATACATATATCAGTTCTATATACTTCAGAGCTCTTTGTAAATATAAATACACAAAAAGTACGTGAATCTTCCATTTTGGTTTTCCGATTCCCAGGATTTTTATGAAAATTTCGAAAACGCTACTGAATTTTTTTTTACATAAAACTACAAAGTACTGTTCAAAATGTACACCTTGGTAGCAACCGGTATATATGGCAATGATTGTGCAGTTTTACGTGTGGTAATTATTACTAAACAATGAAAACAAAGTATTAAAATAGAAACAGTGAAACAAAAAGCAAACTGCGATAGTGTTAATTTTGGTAAACGAAAACTAACCACGAATTCAGGGAAAACATGAGGCAGTTTGTAAGCCTTTTTTTTAGGTAAAGGGGTGTGCTGTCACAGGAAAGTGCTCTATCAACAATTTAGCAAATAAATAAGCAAGCATTTTTGTAAATACTCAAGACTAAAAGACATGCGGTATTCGGATGAAGTTTTCAGTATTTTTGTATTCAACTTGCTCTACATTATGAAATGGGTTTCTAGGTAAAAGTTGGAAAAGGCTTGACATCAAAACTACAAGGCCAAGGGAGACACCATTTATTTTACAAAAAAATGGTACATAATTTCTGAAATTGAGTTGATTTGTATTTCAACTAATTACCGTGACACAAATGGAAAATTGAATTTTATATTTATGCGACTTTACTTCATTTAGCATGCTTTCAAAATTTATAAAATTCATAAAAACAGACATGAATAAAAATATTTGGCGCAAAAAATCTTTTTAAAAAAATAATCAGTAGCTCATGGCGCTTTGCTTAAAGAAGAACAAAACAATCACGTTTTATTCTAATCAAAATTTTGTTAGTATTATTCATTAAGAAAGTCGTACATGCAAAAGTATTTATAAAATAGGTTCATTGTATATTGTATTCTTATAATGAGTGGTATATTTTTCTGTAAATAACGCACACGGTCTATTAATTTGTTATGATGTGTAGTATTATTATAGCTTGTTTTTGGCTGACTTTACTTGAATTTCTTTTCAATTTGTGCCTTGCAAACAATCAGTTGAGCAAATATTAAAAAACCAAGCTATTGAAGCCCTACAATCCTTCTGTTTCTGTTAGCAATTTACGATCACGAAATGTTTCCTAATGTTAACCATAAGACTGTTTTAAAATTCTGAGTAGAAGGAAATTTGACATGATCATGTTGAAAGTATTTTTTAGGTTATGATAATATGGATTAGGAAAAAAAAGTAAAAATGTGCCACAGACTTACTTTCATCATAAGCAACAAGGTGTTCAGTACAATTAGCATCATGATAAAGTATTCGAATGGTGTGGATGCAACCATTCTCCAGATTTTGTACTTCATCGAGTCCCTGTCTTTCGGCATGTACCTTTCCAGCGGACGTGCAGACATGACGAAATCGATGCAGGATTTCTGTAAAACAAAATTGTTGGAAAGATTGCCCTTTTAATCAAAATTAATTATAAGTCTGGTGAACCGATTCTAAATTGGTTTAGTCACGTAAAGTTGTAGTGCGTGTTTCGAGGTACTATGGTAATTTTTAGCTGCTGTTATTTTGGTAGTTGAATAGTAAAAGTTATTCGATTTTATATAAAATTAAACATTCGAAAGCGTTTATATTAAAATTACTCATTAGTCGTTTAAATATCTAATTTCTAAAGTCTTCGTGTAAAGCTAATGTCGATGTGACTAACTTACGTGAGAAAACATTTGAAAACTAATCTGATTTCCAAAAGAATTGAATATTTGGCAAAAAAGTGCACCTGGGGAAAGTGGAACTGTGTAGTATAATATCGTGGTTTTGAGAAAATTAAAATAAGTAATTTAGACAAATGATGTAAAGCTGTATATATGGATATATGTACGTATTTTTCATATGGCAACATTAAATTTCTTTTACCTGGTTTTTGTCTATATCACCATCTTGGAGCTCAGCCTCACCCTGCTCCTGAAACGTAATGATAATTAAGGCAACAAAAATGTTCACAAAGAAGAACGGGAAGACAACAAAATAGACGACATAAAACAGGGACATTTCGATTCTGTAGTGGGGTTGTGGACCAATGTTTTCCCATGTGGCTGCCATAGAGTTTTGTAGAATCCTAGGAATGCATAAAATAGAGAACACTATGAATCTTCTCTCTTTTTGGTAGAAATTATTTCTTCAGCAAGTTATAAATTTATATGCTTTCACTTCTTACCCCGGCCAGCCTTCCCCAGTCTGTACAGCAAAAAGCGTCAGCATGGCAACTATTACATTGTCATAATTAAAATCCTGAGTTTTCCACTCTCTCGTAGCGAGCATCGGTGGTCCGGCTCCCTCAATCACAAAAAATTCTCCTTTACATGAAGCCTTTGTATCACGACTTTCGTCCGTGCAGTATTGAAAACGGCCGTTGAAAAGTTGAACAGCAATTACAGCGAAAATGAACTGAACCCAAAAAATGTCATCAAACAAAACAAACCAGTATAAACTCCAATGAACAAAATATGCAGAGATATTATTCAGTGTTGTTGGTATACAGGTGTGTTTGCTCACATGAAAAAGTATATACACAATAAGAATGTTAAAGACATTCTTGAGCGAATTGACAACGCAATCGAACACAGCCTTGAGCTTTGGAACACGTTTGATGGTTTTAAGAGGTCGCAGTACACGAAGAACTCGGAGTGACTTGATTGTGTTCAGCTTTGCACTGATCTCATTAATTTTCGCTGAACTATTTTTACCCTCAGCGTCGCCCGTGCCACTGCCACCGCTACCGCCACTGTAATTAATTTGATTTTGTCATAGAACGAGAGAGAGAGAGAAAGAGAGAAAGAAAGAAAACAAACAAGATATTTCAAAAGTCAGCAATGTATCTTTGAGATTCAATATATCTACCACATTTTAATCAACAAATAAATAAATTTAAAGTGATTAATTTATTCTTAAGTTGTGGCAAATCTATTTTTTGCAACTAAAGTCATAATAATAACTAAAATTGAACATTCATCCTTTCCAAAAAAGAAATTAATATTCTTTGTGCAAATTATACATTTATTTGATCGGTTTCTGTAATTTAGCAAGAAAAAAGAGATGATTGAAAACAAAAAAAAGTATCATTTTTAAGTGAGGAAAAATAAAAGTATTTTATGTGATTTTTTTTGTCGATTTATTTTTTGTTTTGTTTTTGAAACATCAGACTGAAATGTGAGAGAGTAGAGAGAAACACGTACAAACACAAGAACCACACTTTGTGGACTTGTTATACATAAACAAAAGTGTATTTACATACATAAAGAAATTTTTATACACAGAAAGATTGGGTGGTGAGTGAAAGGTGGTATAACGGATTTCACTTTCACAGGAAGAAGATGTGAAAGCACAATAAACAAAACTGAACAAAGTACGAGGAACAGTAACAGTACACACAGCAGCAACATGAACAACAATACGACATTTTAAATTCGTTTGGACTGTTTTTAAAAATATTTTTTGCATCATTGAATTTGCCAGTAGTAGCAATTTTATTTTTATTATGTATGGCTTGCAGCCATAATATGCGCATATTCGATTTTTTTAGACAGTTTTTCAACAGAAAAGAACAAGTTGGGAAGAAAAAAAATTAAATGGATGATATATACTGGTAGGTTTAAGATGAAAAGAGAATGAAATAGATTATAGAGCTACCTATATAGTAGTACGACAATACCATTTGAAAGGGAAAAAATCGGGAGAAAATAATTATTGAGACTCTAAAAACCGTAGACGGCTTCACCACAACAACAAAGCGTATTTTACAGGCATTTTTACATAATATTTATGATAATTTGCAGAATATCGTGGACAAACTACGTAGAAAAACGTATAATACGGTAGTGTCAACGAACCAAAAGCCAAGATCAATTATTACCAATAATAATATGTGTTTTAAAGAGCGCCTGGTAAATACAATAAGGAAGGAGGCAAAAAGAGCGCACAAGTATAATATTATTTGTATTTTCTGGTTTAAAAAGAAATGAGCAATTAAGTTAAAACGATACACAACACGAAATACCACACAAGACAGCAAGGTGCTTTCATTATGTAGAAAAAAAAACATTAACACAACACGACAATTCAAGTACACTTAAGAGTTTACTCTACAATTATTTCTAGTGACTCAGACTAACTAAAATTGTTAAGTGAAACGTAACAAAAAATGAACCCAATAAACATGACTAAAATAGAAAAGTTTAATGGAACACAAATTTTTAAACTTCAACAAAGTTTACATACATAAAAAATACTATTTGTGTGACTTATGTCCATGTTATTTTGTAAGTAGATTATGGTAATAATAAACTTTCAAAAAAAATATGTGACTTGATTGTGAAGTTTGATTTAAAAAATGAAAATATTCGCTATTCTGAATTTTGCATCATTTACTTTATAACCTAACTGTTATTTGAAATTAGCTATTTATTTGTTGTATTTTTTTCATGACACTACTAAAACCATTCGATTCTATCAGTGTGTGAAAAGTTTGTAGACAGCAAGATAAATATAGAGATAAATAGATAAAGAGACATACAAAGAGATAGATTTAT
>JAHZMZ010001221.1:0-14827 GCA_027743805.1 Lepidocyrtoides sp. E14 | reverse complement strand
ATTGCGATACATTATATTATGCCTTTAGGCACGCAACTCAAGATGAGTAAGCCATTCATAAAAAAGTTGGACAGAATCAGAATTACATCCTTCCAATCAAGTATGAATCATGTAAGTATAATAATAACAACAATGATGTGAGATTAATCCCGTATTCAATGGAGCATCTCCTCGTCTTTGAAGCTAGTAGCTGATATTGCACTGGGCTTTCTTTTGATGCATGCAATAATGCATTTATGTAATATACTGTCTCACAACAAAGGCTCTCAGCTAAAAATGTTAATACTTGTGAATCTCGCATCATATCATCTCATGTGTCTGCATTATCTTGACTTGTTTGTTTGTATCAATGGATCTGAGGAGTGCACATTGCACATGGGTGGATGGAACTAAAACCTACAAAAGTCACACGTGCATTCATGCTTACTTTCACAGAAAACGAGATCTCGAGGAGACCATGCAAAGTTTAAAGTTACAGAGAGTAACAAAACACACAATCTTTAATCTGCTTTGACGGTTGTAGCAGTATTAAAAGTTTTGTTGGTAGTACAGTGGCGTTGTTAGTTACTGTTGCCGCATAATAAAGTCATGATAATGAATGATACTACGAGGCAATGCCCACATTTCCTTGTATTTATTTGCATACGTAATAATATTATGCATCATCATCATCATCATCATTATTATTATCATTATCAAGTTTTTTATGCTAGACAACGCAGCGAAGAAGTTGATGAACAAAGCACAACTCACACGCGGAGACACATGTACATATATATATAACGACATGAAATACTTTTACTATTACACCTGCGCCATGCTTGAATCAATTTACCTTAGGTATGTATGTTTGAGGAGAAGAGTCTGTACGCAATTTTGCTCTAGATTATGATTATATATCAATGTGTGTGCACAGAAAAAGAGGCGCTGCTGCTCCCATTTTGATTACCGACAGTACAAGACATATTTCCATTTTTGTAGAATTATCTCAGATTTCTTGAGAATTCATCATAGTGGCAAAATTGTAAAAAAGGAGCAACAAGAGTGAATTCACAAAACCAGTCTGCACAGAAGAGACGCTTTATATTTACTGCAAAAGAAGACGATTATCATTCCCCTTCGATATTCATGATGATGATGATGAAAATGTTGATGATCTCTCTTTTCTCATCTTGCCATTATATTTATTGCAATCGCTTTATCTCCTTTGCTTGTTCGCACTGAAATGGAAAGAGAGCAGAAAGGAGAATGGAACTATTTTTTTATACTTGTTTGTTTGCATAATAGTAGGAGATAATATTCAACTAGTGTTTCAATGTTTTGCTATCTGTCTTCTGTGGCAAGTCAGTTTTTTTGACTGGTGCGGCTGCTGGCTGGCCATACGACGCTATGACGCAAAATAAGACATGGCACCCGTGACAGTACAGTTTGAGGTTGATAGACACTTTGAATACCAGTGGCAGCAGTGCGCATTGTATGTTTGATAAAAGAGTGAAAAGTCATGTTCTTTTGACCTCAAATTCCACTAGTTTTTGATATATTATTTTAAATTGGTTATTATGACTCAGTCAGATGAATATTCCTGGAAAAGTGTCATATAGAACAAACGGGTAGATTATAGAAATATGTTTTTAGAGAGGAGCAAACTGTGTTCACTTGCCTATCTAAAGACAATGAATAATAATGACAATAGCAGGCGTGAGAGCATCCATTTGTTTCAACGTCAACAATAATCTCCATTGAGTTAGTGCTGCTGTAGGAAGCGGTACCACTACACAATATCTAGTAAATATCTTGTTTTTTTCTCCACTTTGTTCGTTTATGGTGTTTCTAGAAGCAGCACTACTAGCAGTAATAGTTGCAGTACAGACAAGGAGGTAAAGCGACTAGTGATTCCTTATTATTACTTTTCCATAATGGGCACTTGCAGATATATTGTTATCGAAAGACTGTCAAAAGCGAGATAGGCGAGATATAAGTAAAAAGTCAAAACAAGAGAAGAGAGAGAGAGAGAAAGAGTAATTACTTGGTGGTGTGTTGTTTGGTATGTGCCGATAAGATGTTGATTCGTATTTGGGCTTTTAAATGGCATCATCATCATTGCATTGTGTAATAACACTGCTTAAAAGAATGGTGTAATGTGTAGTAGCAAAATTGCAGCTGAATAAGTCACCCTATATTGCTTACAACTTACAATGCACATTCTTATACACCCAAACATTAGATAAAAATGAGTGTACCTACATACGTCCTTGCTGATAGAGATAATAAATATTTTGTTCTACAGAAACGCAAATTATTTCAAATAGTCATTTTAAAACAGTTGCACATCATACCATCCACCATGAATAATGCATGATGGGCTAATATTTCAATATTTTATGTCTCAGGGGCGTTACTTCATTAGAGATACATTACATCCAGATTCATGTTACTCACTTGAAAAGCGGAAACTTCTTTCAATTTGCACAGTGTCAAAAGCAGTTAAAGTTAAACGATTCATCATATGCATCTCAACATTTTGTCGTTTCAATTCGTTGCAATAATGCTGTTCCTGTATAAATTCTTATTTCTCTACAAGAATTCATGGAATGCAAATGCAAGCGTACATGGATGCATTATTTTTTTAAAAAAAGTGATTGTATACAACTGCTTCTAGAATCTAGATAAGAGAAACGCTTTACCTGATGTGAATGGTTTATGTATTGATTTAACAAAAATATTATGGCATGCATAAACACATGTTTTCTTGTTTTAGTAACTCCTACTATCTATTTCAACTTTATGCATAATATTGTGACTCTCCTCGCTTACAACGAAAAACTTGCGACTAGTAGTATGATCTTGCATTGTTGTTTCAACTGGAATATTATAGAAAATTGCAGGGATTACAAAGCTTGTGTAATGCATTGTGAAACCGATATGGAAGAGGTTTCATTGAATAACAATCATACGCCCGTTTTACTGCCATATAATATACATGTTTGCATGATGTGTCGATAAGTCAGGCTGCGTATGAGAAGAAAAAACACCTCAAATCTTGTTGATATTTGATACACTCGATTTAAGAGTATTGACATTCAGTTGAGAGACACAGAATGTCAGCAAGCGACTCAACGATAATCGGACGCATTTAACTTTTATATGAATACTTTTTATATTTTTTAAAACTATAATCCTTTCCGCAAGGTGGTTTAGTAGTACTGTAAACCAAACATAATCTTGTGACATCTCTATAAAGTTCTAGTACTTAAGCTAGTTTTTTATGCTATAGATCTGCGTTAAGATTTCAAAATCAACGTATACACATGTCGTGAAGCTACCTTAACAATCCAGTAAAGATTTGAGTTATTTTTTTTATTTATGCAAGCGTAGATGCTACAAGTTTGACTTGAAAGAGAAAAGAATTTACTGTTAATTTATCACCATGCGTTGAAGATATCGGAACTCAACATTTTATCGGAAGTTTAGTTTGAATACACACACAAGTCTTTCCCCGTTGACATATCATATCGTAAAATATGTAATATGTGTAGGTATTTGTGCACACACAAGCCAAGTCACAGAGGGAAAAGATAAGCCTTTCTTTTTTAATATTTAGCAATGTGAAGCCTGTTTATTGAGGCGGTGAGATTCGTGCAAATATATGTAAAAAATCAATGGGCGTCAGCTACAACAATTGTTTTACTGTCGATTTTGAAACAGGAAAAATAACTGAATTTATATGCATACAAAATATGTTGTACGCGTATACTGTTTCAAGCATTTGCACTGTCAAATGATTCCGATCAGTTTTTAGTAAAGCTGATACATTTAGACATACAGCCAGTCAGTCCATTCAAGTCGGACATGAAGGTACATTTGATCCAGAAGTCAACTAAAGTGAAAACCGGCTTGTCACATTATTCACTCTCAATAGCCACTAAGCACCATCACCATTCATTCAACATCATTTTATAAGCATTATTTTCAAGATTATCAACCGTAGCTTCTGGCCAGTTTAGCTTGGCTAAACTATGTCTGTACCATGTTTCGATGAGGCAACCGCATTTTAATAGTAGTTTCAAACTGTGGTGAGAGCAATATTTGCTGAGCCTGGCATCTTTGCATGCAAAATTGCTGCTACAACATTCACTTGTCTCTTCATCATCATTGCAATCGCTCGCTATCTCTAAAGAAAAACCGATGCTGATGTACTTTTATAGGTGCAGTGTCCGTATCTTTAATGAAGTACATAATATAAGAAAATGTAAGTGTTCTCTAGCATTTCATGCAGCAGCACTGCTCATTACATATAGCTTGTGAGATTCTCTCTAGTGAGAATAATATATTACTTTTCAGTTCACGCAGTTGTTTATCGACAAGTGTAATGAAGGTGTAAGTCAGTATCAATACGTACACGTTTGGAAGTCTCCAATTGCTGTGAATTCAATGTGACATTAGTTTGTGTGAAATGACTATAATAATATCACATTGTGTATATTTCGTACAGCATTTGCACAAACTTCATTCCTATATGTACTTACTAATCTTATCATGCATTTGTCAATATGCATGCTAGAAAATAACTTGCTTAGTTGCGTTACGTAATAGGACAAGTGAATATTTTCCAAACTACCAGTAACAGCCGAATCCCAGTGGTGGCAATAACAGGTATTTTAGCCTCACTGAAATGTATATATTATATTAATGGCAAATGAACGACCAGGCTAAAGTTTCATCATCATTATCAGCATTGTTTGTCCGCGTCACACAACTGTAGTCTAGCCCAGACAAAGAATTGTGAATTAGTGAGTGGTGAAGTTTTTAATATTTTTTGCATGTTGCGGCTTCATCTGTGCATGCACACCATACGACTTGTGAAAAACTGAACCAACCATCATAATATATACAAAATACAAGCCAGACAAATAGCGACATGAAGAAAATCTTGTGCACCAAGCAGCTTTTTAAAATGATTTCATCTCGTTCCATAAACTTTTGCTAACTCTTCTTCATTTTCTTGGACCTGATTTTTATGGATCCATCATACATCTCTAGAATGTATGTATGTACGTACATGCATGCATAGGTACACTGCATAATTTTCAATCACGTATCCTGCAAACCAACCAGTCACTATTCACTGTATAATGTTATCTTTGCACGGTTTGCTGATGATGATATTCTGACGGTGTGGTGATGCTGTTACTGGTGTGCCCGCTGCTGAGATTGTTATTATTTGATCCCATGTGGTGGTTTGTGAGAGTGTGTGTTGTTTGCCTGCTTTCTTTTTATTTTCTCTCCTACCAACTAGCTCCTCGTCATTTTTCTCTCCCATCCAGTAGTAGTATCATTAGCAAGCACTGGGGTCAATACAACCTTTCCTTGCATCAATTATCAAGTCTACTACTCTGATCTGTCTGAACTCGNCTGTCTGAACTCGTCAACTATCTCATTTTCTCTGTATCTGCACACATTATCATGCATTCAAATTTGCAAGCTAAGATAACATTGTGTGGTAAACTGTGCGCTATTTATTTTTTTAACTGTTTCCAGTCTCACATTTTTAATAATAATAAGAACCATGCTCACCCGCTGATTTAGTGATTTTAAAAAAGTCCTTAGACATTGTTTATAAACGGTTGTGCGGAATGTGTGCCGTTTGCTGCTAGGAAGAGTTTGGGGTGCTGGCAAAGTTCAACTGTATCGTTATTATTGTTATCACCATCATTGTTTCACTACCGAATTGCAATACTGAGGAGATGGGTAAAATCATGAGATTTATAAAGTTTGCCTCAGTGACTGGTGATGTTAGTATAAGCAGTCAGAGTACTGGTTGTTGGTATTGGTATGTGATTGATACTAACTGACTGACGTGCCACACACTACAATCAGCTCAAGTAAATAAGTAGGCAGTTTTTCACAGTCGTGCAGGCACATGAAAGACAAGACGGTTTTCCTCTTTTCTTCTTGCCAACTTTGATTCTTGGAATCGTGAACCGTTTACTTAAATCGACTTGAAGAAAAATATGATTATCATCGTCGTCAACCCGGCAAAGATCAAGAAGAGAATACGCTTCGCAAGAGAAAAATGGATAGTTTGAGTATAGACAGCAACGTATAGCAGGGTACCCCAGTACCATTTTCCATTCATCATCATAGCTTCCTATCCCGTTTTTTTGTGTGCCTTAGCACGACCGACGACCACCGTTGCTTTATTCTCTTCACTAGCCACTAACATCAAAGTGTTCACCAAGTTATTTATTTATTTATTTGCCATTACAAAAGCACATCATGCATGTGTCTCTTTTCTCATCAACAATTATTAAAACTATTTTGTATTTGGCTACAAAGTTACTTTTTGTACACCAGTGAAATGTGGCCAGTTTTGTAAAAAAAAGATGCTTGATGGGGTGCTGATGATGATGATAGTAGTATATTATTGGATCTTGTTTTTATCCAGAAAAAAGTAAGGTGTGCTACGTCGCATATTTATCATCTACTTTGTTCGACTATGTGTGTGTGTGTGTGTGAGAGGAATGACTGGATGTTGAAACAATGTAGTGGTGGCAGCAATGTGAACATACTGTGAATAGTGTTTTGGAGCCAAAAGTCAGGAATTTCGTATGACAGCTGCTGTTATTGTGTTTAGTTTGCTGCAACAATTATTATTATACAATTTTATGTTTGCCCATAGAGATGGTACACACGAATGACTACTGATGTGGATGATGCACTTAAGTATAATAATAACAATAATGAAAAGTGGTTTGGCAATATTGCTATCAATAATATTGCTTTATATGCGGAGAGGAGTAGACACAAATAGGTGTATATTTTTGCGTTGCAAGAAATAGTTTTGCAAACAAATCAACAAATATGCCGTATGCATACACACGGTCAGTGAACACTCCAAGAGTGAACAGTAGGAGTAGCAGTGGCTCGGCCATGATCAGAGAAAGAGTAAGCAAGCCCCTGATAATTAAACTTTTAGCCCTTTTTGCATTTTTCACGTAGTTAAAAATTCATTTGGCACGCCCACCATTCGATACGGTGTTATAATATTTATTTATTACTACGGCTTATAGATACTAAGCCTTGCTGACCAAACATGCGGTTTCAGTTGCATTTTTTCTGCATATGCATTATTTATGGCTGCTAAAGACAGTCATTAGAATTTAGCGCTGTTGTCTTATGAATGGAATGAATAACAATGATTAGAAGGTTGAGAAAACTGCTACTTCCAATTACTGTAAGCTGATAATCTCATATCTGCTATAAATCAAAATGCATCTGGGCATACAACGCAATATGTGCTTATACCAATACTTTAATGCTCAGTCTGACTATTTCCCTATTAGGTATTTGTCTCTTTTTACATCTCATCTCTGGCCTAACTACGTTTGCCTATCTTTGTTTGTCCCTTTCTTTCGTTTACTAAAAACAGAGAGATTTTTTCTAAATCTCTGAAAGATGGTGTTACTTTGTTCAGTAATGTCATCTTAAGAATGTTTACGTGAAAAACAACAAGAGTTGACCAAAACACGATTTGTTGCAATCGTGATAGACGCCGATGAGCTTAAGTACGGTTCAAGATATAATAATATTTGAAGGTCGTGCGTTGACCAGTCATGTATAGTATCTTCAAAGTAAATTTGTGGCTTCCGGGAGAGTCATCCGTCACATTAAAATTTATTGCCGGAATGTCTTCAGGAATTTATTGGACGGGAAGGTCGAAGTGTTGGTGTTGCGTTGTATGCTTGTTCATTATTTTGATACCTACCTGGTGGCACAAGTCTTTTTGTCTATGCGGAATTAATGTACACATAACGGCTATAAGTGAATTGTAATTCTTTTCTTATACATGGTATTTAATATGCACTTTACATTGCTGAACCTTTAGTTTTGCCGAAAATACGCCCCTCAAGTACAAATCTGCAAAAAAGGCATAAAATGGGCAATAAAAGTTTTATGCATACCACAACCCCGACATACAAGTGGCAGGTATAACAGAGTCTACCGTTGTTGTTGAAGCAAAGAGGAGGCATGACAAAAACCCTCTAAACGTATAATACATACTTTTAAATGCATAATTTGTAAGTGTACAAAAGAAGAAAATACTTAACCCTTTTAGTTAAATTAACAACAAAAGCAATAATAATAACAGTATTGGGTAAAGCAAAGAAAACTTCTTTGCATAAAACACGTACGACGTGAGCCGACAATAAAATCAAGCTCTTTTAACCCATCATCACTAAAACATCAACAATATTTTATGAAAACAGGGATGGGTCCTGTGAAGCAACCTACCAAAAAGTATATACTTTAGGCAGTTAGATAGTAGATACTTATTATTCTCTTTCGCAATAAGAATAACAATAATAAAAAGAAAGTTACAGAAACATAAGTACATACGCTTCTACATTATTCCTGAACTAACTGAATCTGTCTTCGGTGTTGTTACGCAATAATACCAATTCCTGTCTTTCCTCACAATTCCTGCGAACAGTACTTGTGTTCTACATTATTCCTGAACTAACTGAATCTGTCTTCGGTGTTGTTACGCAATAATACCAATTCCTGTCTTTCCTCACAAGTACTGTTCGCAGGAATTGTGAAAAACTTAATGTAAACATTACTGCGTAAAGACGACGTGTTGAAAGACCTAAAATGCAATGAATAGAAAGAGTTAGTCCGCCTTAAGAATGTTTGTTGGCGATTCAGCACATGGTAATTTTACAAAAAAACTGGTAACGAAATTAAAGTCACATGTATGCATAGGTAGTTATAACGCAGTTGATAGAATGTAAATTTATGAAGTAGGGATTTTTATACTAGACTTTCGTTTGGGATTTAAAAAAAAGTTTTGTGTCGTTTCTGATATGGTTTTGAGTTAAAATACAAAATAGACGCAAACATTTTAACGAGCAATGTAAAGAAAATTTTGAGGAAGCTCTTCTTCCCGTTAAATTCTTTCAACAAAATGTACGTAAAAATACCGTGCCTTGTATTTACGTGAAAGTAAATGGAAATGATCCACAGATGAAAATGTAAACATTACTCAAGTTATTTGGTGTGAGTTACATATGTAGGTTTGTGTACACATTCCATTATTCCATCAATTCTCAGCACGGTGTATTGGAAGTCTCCAAAAGGAAGTAAATACACTAAAATATTCTTTTCTCATTATTTGCATGCATAATATGGCACAACTACTCTACATGCATAAACTGACGGCGGTTACTAGAGAGGAAGAAAATAGAAAGTAGTCTCCAAAAGGAAGTTAAATACACTAAAATATTCTTTTCTCATTATTTGCATGCATAATATGGCACAACTACTCTACATGCATAAACTGACGGCGGTTACTAGAGAGGAAGAAAATAGAAAGGTAAACATTTCATTCATTTAAATTTGTAATAGTAAATACTCAAATTACAAGCATTCCTCTCGTTTTCATCCCTTTCAAAGCTAAAAAGTCTGCAAGAAGGCTGTCTGTTTACTCTGATAAAGTAGTGGGAGCCACGACCGTTCATCGCTGTCTGTAAATATATTTTACAAGTACTGTATGGGATTCTGAAAGATGTGCCATGTGAGCACAAGACGATATTCATACATTCATACATTAGGCATTTGGAGACGCACGTGTACATTGAGTGCTTTACATTATTGTACATCGCACTGACATGCGAAACACTTTTCCCCCAACTCACATAAAAATGTGTGTCTGTCCAGTTGTATTTATGCTGCAAAAAATGAATTATGACAAAAAATACTGAACATTATTTACAGAGAAGCAAAACCAGTGCAATATAGTGTCTGCACAAAAAAAATTAAATGCAGGATGAAAAGAATGTGCTGTTAGTTTACTTATTCAGCTTTCTGAACTCAAGTGAAAGTTTAAAATTGCACATACGAGTCTTACCCAAGATCAACTTATTATCATGTCGCCACTCTTAAATTATTACAATACAAATCAATTTGCACCCTATTTGAACATTTGAAAAGTTTTTGGCATGATGACTTGCACTAAAAAGACTGACAGCATTCGCTACAAATTGGTGTGGCGTTGTGCAGCAGAGAAATAAATTTATCATGTTTGCGCTCATGTACCTTTTACGTCACGAAAAAAAGATGTTAAATGTCATTTTATATGTCATGTTTTTTTTAAACAGATGCTAAAGCATTCCATCGGACATTATGGGTCAACACATGTCCCACTACAAACTCAGCATCCTCTCACGAGCTCATCCCTCTCGGCTGATACCTCCTATAATCAGTCCCACCTTCATCATCAAAGTATTATTGACCCAACCAGATTTATTGAGGGGCCACCATCCCATGCTCACCATACCCTACATCACTCACATTCGCATAGCAAAAGTGAGTTTCTTGATGATGCCACCATGATTGTTACATTCAGTTTTTTTATTATTGGTTATTATTGCCTGAGCATAAGTTATCTACATGTACGTTCTTTTTTAAATACAGGTTATCTAGATCAGTCGTATCCAAGTATTCATAATCCTCGAAGTCCAGGCTATTTGGAGTCTTCGAGAATATCTAGAACCACTACCAAAGATGAAATCAGCTCACCACCACCACCTCCAACTGTTCACCATCATCTTCATGGGAGCGCCAGTAAACAGCCTATGAATGGTAGCATATACTTTTCTCCCGGCCAGCCTCCAGTGCCACCACCTCCAACGCATTTAAACGAGACATCAAATAGTTCAAATATAACTTCCTCGTCGCATCCACATGCTGCATACTTTCGGCATGGTGTTCTGCGTTCCCTCTCTTTACTATCTGTCCTTTCCCTTCTCCTTGCTCTCAACTCATTGTATTTCCTTTTGCAGATCGTCTCTCCACTTGTCCGTAAGTATACAAGTATGAACTCCACACAAATTCTTTTTCAATTCATTTTGTAGGCTCGTAAGTTATTGAAATAGCGATATGAACTCAACTGGAGTAGCAGAGTAGCGATGTTTTTTTTTGCTTTACAAGAAAATAACATGAAGAGTTTTCGAAATTCAAACGTTTTACTTTCTAGATCACGATCTAAATTGACACTGACCTTTAATTTTCGAAGCTACTATTTCTATATCTATTGAGAACAAAATAAAAATCATACTATCATATCATTACTCTGCTTCTTGCTACACAAATTAATGTAACTTTAAAATTTTATGCATTTTCAGATGGAGGAGAAATGGAGATGATGTACGAATGTGACCTTGTGTCTTTCCGCAATGTGCTTGTCAATAAACCTTTGTGTACTGCTCGTCACTTCTGCTCAGTATTTTTTCGCCGTGACAGGTACACATACATACGAAAAATCTTGATAAAATGTGTGTATATACGCAGGTATTTAATTTTCCTCATGGAATGCACGTCAAATATAATTCGTGTCAATAAATCTCAAATTTGTCGTGACAAGTATGATTTCTCGACGTCCCTACCCATTAAAACAATTACCTTATCTATGAACTAATTACTTTTTCCCTTTTAAAGAGAGCCCATCTAGCATATTATCTGGTTATACGGTCCTTTTAAAAATGCGGACAAATGAGAGCAGTATAAATGCAGATTCATTGCAAAGTGGATAGATTAGGTTTAGGTGTAGCAAGACAAGCGAAGAAAATATTTGTTTTGTTTCTCATTTTAGGAGCTCCAGGTTCAACGTCTTTCTTGCAGAAGGTGACTGTAACCAGAGGAGTTGCAATCGGCGGATTTTTCCTGTCCATCCCATTATTCCTATCAGCTATAGTTTTATATACGTTCACGCATCTCACATTCTCTCCGCCGGCACTTATAGCCACAGCCTGTGTTGGAGCTGCTATTATATTTGGTGGCTGTGCTATGGTAAGCCTACCACGAGAAACAGTCTTTGTTCACTTTTATTATAATCATTTCGCTACTTGTATGTGCATCCATTATATAAAAATTCAAAATACATAAAATAGCTCATTTTAGTGAGCTTTGACTAGATATGTCATAAAGTAGCAATTAATTGCACAAAGCTTACAACACAACGACAATGAGAATGCTAAAATAAAATAAATGTTGAGTTTCTGTTATTTTTTCCTTTTCCAATTTAGGTTCATCACGTCTTCACTTGGCAGCAGGTACTATAAAAATGTCAGACTTCCCGATTAACAATTTTCTTGTATTAAACTAGAACAAAACAAGTGAAATGATCTAATTGCACGAAATTGTCTGAATCATCATCATTTTAAAATGTTTACACAGGAGAAGACAGCGAAACGAATTTCATTACCACAGCAGAGTATGTCTCCACCTGCAACTATAGAGCTTTCTACCCTTGTCTAAAACGATCTCTGACGAATGAATATCAAACTAGACAAAAACGAACAACGGAACAACACAACCAACTGAACTCATCAGTAAAACTCAGGCCACTACAATTCTTTATTAATAATCTACATTGTTGCTGACAGAATGAAATAATTGGTCATTGGCTCATCCAATTCAACTTTTTTTCGTTTTTTTTCTTCTGACAACACCACCACGGTGAATGATATGTTATAATTAAAATTATGCTCAAATTCTGTTAATGGGTGCCATATATGTATTATTTAATTTGCATACATTAAGAAAAGAGGAAAACGAAGGTTATAAAAACGCGATATTTATTGTTCATTATTACCCACTATATCCACCTCCACCATGACCAATCAACATCGATATGTCAAGCAAATATCAATGATTTAGAGTTAAGCTTTATGACTGCACTGTGTAACTTTACAATTAGTATAATAATATATAAATCTGCTCTATGGGCATCGCGCCCAACACATTTTGTAACTGTATTGCTGCCCGTTTGTACAAATCTTTGTATTGTTAATTACATACTACAAGAAATAAGGTACGCTTATTTATAATATAAATATATATAATAGAAAAAAGAAATGAATTCATGCTCGTTATTTATATCTGTACGCTGTGAATCAAATTAAAGTATACAAATATACAAAAAGAAAAAAGATTCTGCTAGAATTCTGTAATTATTGAGCTCACCCTCCTTCTATAATTTTAATAATACGATTTTTTTTAAAAATTGTATTAATTCAAACTGATTTTTTCTATGTACATATTGCACTTTTCGTACTAAATTTTATATTTCCATCAAAAAGCCCATATCTCCGTATAGAATTAAGGTTTCCTTTTTATTATTTAGAAATCATATTATACCCTTTTGCGGCATCATTTAGATGGTAAGTAGAACGGAACAACTCATATGTTTAGAAATTTTTAATAGGAACAGCAGAAAAATTACCACGTACACTATTTATACCTCAGAACTGGTTTTTATCCAACATAAAATTGTGCATACATTATTATCGCATACTTCCTCTCATATTACCTGATTGTTAGACAAGTTTCCTTAAGAATTCCTAAGCTGTATTACAATTACATCTTGTTATTATCACATCAGTAGATTTTTTTGCATCTTACCTGCAATACAATAACCGAGAAAATATATGTAAATTGTACAAACAACTGCGATAAAACAAATAGTTTCAATAAAAAGCATCAAGCAGTCTTTGACTGAGCTTCACAAATAGCGTACGAATAAGAAAACAAGTAAAAGGGATATCATTGGTCGATCGTTTAACAATGACGACTTGGCAGTCTCATCAATAAGTTAGTGAAAATTTTAAAAATTTGAATACAAGTTGTAATCGCCTAACTGGTGATTTATATACTGGAAATAAAAACAAAAAAGAGGTTTAATTAACCTAGAAAAACAACTATTTTGTGGTTTCATTTTCAGCATTGGAATCCGAAAACTAATCACATTTTAAAGCTGTCAAAATATTTATCAGTTTCAATCACTGATATCAATTCGCCTACACGCTAAAAAAATGTACGGATCCTGCGTTTTTCTCTGTTAGACAAGCGCTGCTCATGTATGGGAGGAATGAATTTCGACTGTCATTGTTTCTTTTCAAGTCAAATAGTATGAGCCTAATGATATAATGTGATACAGATTTGACAGTGTACCTTATACCACATGCAGTCATTTCTCAGTCAATTTGTTGATGAAAAAGTGGGATATATAGCGAATAAAAGTGGCATGAGCACTTCTTTTCAATGAATTTACTGACAGTAACCAACCACCGACGTCAACAGTTGCAGTGCATGCATACTGCACCGAGCACCGACCAACAACGTTTTAGAATGGAGGTGTGCTGTGTAAAAAAACATCCTCCCATAACCATTACAAGCTGGGATCTCATTGTTGAACGAATGAATGAATGTTTTTCCCAATGAACCGTTACTTTATAGAAAAAAGTCAGGTCAGTCAGTTGAAACATAATCATTTCTTTTAGATATACATTCCTTTCAGTCAAAATAGTCAAAGAGTAGCACACAATGTTGCGAGAAGATCTATACGACACAGCATCGACATTAACTACTGACTTACTTTTCGTCAGAAACAAACAACGGAAGAAATCCCATTGATGAAAGCTGTATAAAAAGTATGAAGTTTACACAGGATTACACGCATGCCTTCTTCCTCCGAAATTAAAATTAAAGTAATGGATGATATTTAGAAATTTGTTTTTAAATTAACAAGCGGAAAAAAGTTACGTGGAAATTACGTTGCTGTATAAAAATAGAAGAAGACTATACTCAGTTTTTATTGCTCAAGTAATAATTACTTCCATCAGGCTATTAACTAGTAGCAGCACTCAAAGGGATGTACTCGCCAAAGAATATTTAATTTGTGAATTGGTGCTAAAATAGGCCACAGGACGAATAAAATGAGATGAACAGTTATAAGGTCATGATGATACAAGCCTTTGATACGCGAAAC
>JAHZMZ010001220.1:0-16064 GCA_027743805.1 Lepidocyrtoides sp. E14 | reverse complement strand
ACCACGTAGACTGCTTTGTTAAGATTCGTGAAAGTCTTGGGTTTGTTGCTGCTGCGAGTGAGTCCAGTATCTTGGGATTTAAAGATTTGCGGAAGGAAGACCAGTTAATTCTGGAAAATCGATTGCCTGCCATGAATTCCATGTGAGTTGACTAGTTGATCGGTAGTTATTTCACTCCTGTTTCTATGAAAATGAATTATAGAGAACGATGGTTTACGTATCCATAATTCATGTGCAAAGTATTAACTTTTAAATATTTGTTTTTTAAATTATTTGAGTAGGAAACGAAAATTGTGCGATTCGTCTGCCTCCGGTTCACCACCACCCAAAAAGGTACCTTTCATGGACATCAAATTAGACCCATCTCTTAGCGTTATAAACTATGGGCTGGAAGACAAACAAGACCAACCTGAAATTAAACTTGAAGTCTCTGTAGAAGATGAACCAAAGCAACTCCTGAAGGATGTAGAAGCAATAATTTAAAGGTTGATCGAAATGGTGAGTATTATGAAAGTCACTTCCAAATAAAATTACTGAATTAGTAAATACTCGTTGTATATTGCTACGATCTTAAAAGGTCAATAACTTGTGAATATTGCAGATGGATTATCATTTACTGCCCGTGGATGATCTACAGTTTTCTTTCTGCAGAGAACGTACTTGTTGGATCAAAACAAGTTGTTGATTACCGATGAAATAATGTGCGCCTTGTTACGCAGTCCACAAATGTAAGTGCACGCCAAGTTAATTATGAGATTGCTGAGTAAATTATATTATTATCGATTGCCATTGTGGAAGTGGATTACGCAGTTGCCAATACAGTTTTTTGGCAATAGTCACTACATTAATATAAAACATGTATATGTATATTAACTATTTACTAGATTGTTGCGTCTTTCTGTCAGTCAACTCGGTAATCATTAGTATATTTATAAGTACTTTATCTGCCGCAATACTAGGAAACGTTAGATAATCATTAGGAAAGTTTATTAGATAATCTACCGTAAATGTCAACAGAGAATCATTTTCTTTAACTTTTCAGGAAAGCTGGAAGTTCTCTATATCGTTCCCATCTTCTCTATCGATCCTTCAACCGACAGTGCCGTTTTCTGAGTCATTTGATCTTGAAGAATGGACCATTCTCACTTTTTGGGACGATGTTTTTTAGTTTTATAAAATATAAATGTAACATAAATTAGTTTAGAAAATAAATAAATATAATTATTAGATATCTGTGATTTGCCTGCGACCAAATGCCTGTGGCCAGGCATGCCCCCCAATGAATGAGTACACAGTTGACACTTGCATAGCGGTTTCCATTTTTCATTTTGATCTACAATTATACTGTAAAATGCATTGGAAAGAAGTGCAAAATTGTGCTCCTGGTTTAAAAGGCAAATAAGCAACCAGTCAAGCGTACCTGTTACCAATGCCAAATTAGCTATCCAAAATTTGGATTCCTTTTCAAAACAAATCTATGGTGGTGTTTGCATCAGGATTCAGGAAAGAGCTTTCCTGTATTGTAAGAAGGTGGCGATTCAAACGCATCATTCCAGTTCCTTGTCGTAATGCGGGGTAATGCAAGACTTTAATGCTAGATTCAAGTGAGTAAATAGGATGCGTTAAATATAATTCGATTTAAGTCAAAAGTTGGCAATTATCAACTCGCTCAGTATGCTGGAGTAAAATGTTGCCTATGCATGCCCATTTGTGAACACGTTTTCGGAGCGTTAATTACTTATGTAACTCAAGACTTGTTAGTGGTGCATTAAAAACTAAGTATGTATTAATCATTATACCAATTAACTTCTCGAACGGCACGAATGCTTGCATTTTAATTCATAAATGGTATTCAAGTTGATACTGATAGGATTTGTCATGTAAATAGTAGTATACAGTAATTAACCTTAAAAACTACCCATGTGCATACATACTTGCATACATCCATCTCAGTGCAATGTGTATATTATAGGAGTACGGTTAAAAGAAAATTAATGATGATAGGCATATTATGCTTTATTTACAGCTTCAACATTCAATCTTGAGTTTCATACTCTCTGTAAATATTTTATTTTTCCTGTGTATTTACCTAATTCTATCTAATCTAATATATCTATCTACTTGACTCGGCTAAACTAAATACGACATTTTACATGATAAGTAGCTTTAGCACACAAACGTGCCGTCTATTTGTTTGTGTAAATTTAGTTCAGTAAAAAACATCACAAAAAGGAGAAAATTAGCCTGTGGGAAGATCTTAAGTCAAATTGAAATTAGAAATTACATTTCGTCGTCTTCACAGAGATATCTTCATTATTCACCATCACTATTACACGCTGCATGGTTTTGCTAATTTTCATTCAGTTCAGCCTCCATACTTGGTCCAGTTAGTTTAAGGTATTGCATACAACAAAGAACAAGACTTATGTATGAGTGGTTTAAAATTCATTTAAAGAACAATTTGAAATTTTTTAAATATATACAAAGTACGGAGAAACCGATAATTGAAGCCCATATTCTCAAGGGACAACAAACAAAACAAACTTGTTAACGCTTTTTATCACTTAAACACGAGTCCTTATATAATCACAAACGTGTGGATAAATTATTCAGTCGTTCGGCATGTTTGCTTTATGCTTATACGTACTCATTTTCTGCTCTACATTTTATTTTTTTATTTTTTTTTGTTTTTAAAAAGAACCCCTTCTAAAATGATCTTGCTGCTCAGTGTAAACTTTGCACAGCAAATTATAGCTGTAACTTTTACTTTTTTTAATTCCACATTTTGATGAGAATATATTATTCTTACTGCAGTTAGTATTTTGACTATCTACATTTATTTTTTCTGGGAATACCAAGTTTCGGTTGGTGACATGAAGTGTGATTTTTGATACTGCTGAGCATGGACATAAAAGGCCATTTGTAATGCCTCCATCTAAACTACTTCTCAGTGAACATGTTTCGTTTCTACTTAATGTCCTGTAACTGTGCAAATCGCACTGACAAGAAAATCTTCGTCCTCCTGTTGTTAGCATCAATGATGAAACTGGACTTTCAGCTAGTCGAAATGTTCGACTACTATCTCCATCAAGTGAGGAGAAACAACTATGATGTTGCACAAGCGGATGCAATGAAAAGTTACTATTGACTATGCCTCCAGAAAGTCGTATTAATGGAATCGGACGTAATGGCGTGCTTTCAGAGTCATTTCTGGCTCGCGTTCCTCCATGAAAGTAGCCGTATATCAGAGGATTCATGCATGAGTTGGTGCATGCAAATGCAAACAAGATTTTCTGCAAAATGGGATTCAGTTGCGTTGCCGAAGATTTGTCGAACCAGTACCAAAGTGAGATAACAGAGTGAGGAGTCCAGCAGATGAAATATATTACTACCGTGGTTACAGTCATTTTCAGCGTTTTTGTCTTGGCACGTTCTATTGCTGCATCACTGGACCTTCGCAATCCTGAAATTGATTTAATTTTTTTTATTGCCTGACTAACATTTTTAAACTGGCAATAATGTATACAGAAAGCAGATACTTAGAATATTTTTTACAGCTTTTTAGGTAGTAATAACTTAACCGTTTATGTTTTTCCTTGTGATTCCATAAATTTTGCAGAGGATGCGGGAGTAGCAGAACAAAATAGTTCCCATAGGAAGAACGTACATTAGAAAGAAACCACACAGGTTATATGCCAGCTCATATCCGGCGGATGAGAATGAGTTGAAATTAACACATTGTTCATGCCAATCAGATTCGGGGTAACGCTCAACGTGAAATATGAAGGACTGGTAAAAAAAAGAGAAATGAAATTTATGCTATGCTTCGTTTTTGATGGGATTGAAGACTGAAAGAAGTGAAAGTTTTACCTGGGGCAAACTGCAACATATACTGGCCGTCCATGCCGCAAACAAAAGTTTCTTGTTCCGTCTTCTAGCTTCACAAATAGCAAAGGGTTTCATTACAGCAATATAGCGATCCAGACATATACAGATGAGTACAAATCCAGACAGGTAGAGTCCAAAAAATCGGAAAAATGATAATATCCGACAAGCTAAATCGCCAGCACGCCATGACACGGTGGCATTCCACGAAATCTGCAAGTTATTTTAAAAAAATAAAGAACACGTTAAGAGAGCAAATGATTTTCAAGGAGAAATATGTCCTCAAAATACCGATTACCTCAATGGGCATCATTACAAATGTAACCGCCAGATCTGCCACCGTTAAGTTCAAAATGAGTAGCTTTACCCTCCCCAGTTTTCCATGTTTCCGCAACCTATTTAAACATTTGAGAAAAAAAATGGATTAACAGAATTTTCAAAAACTTCAATATTTGCACAAATTCAGTTGGGGATTTTACCTCAGAATCGAACCAAATACGTACAGATTTGCAGTGGCCGAAAAGATCAACAAACACACATACACTGCAATTGCTATTAAATGCTCGTCCTTAATTTGCATTTCCTTTTGAAAAAATAATCTACCATTTCTAGCTACTTGTGCATTTTTTAATAGAAAGTTAAGATATGCTAATTGGAAAACTAGAAAAATTCCATTCGACTGAGTGACTTACAAAGTAAACAATGCATTTTTTATAATTGAATGAAATATAGGTGAATCGCAACTTTTTCCGCTACACTGCAAAATAAAAGTTGGCTACATTTCAAACTAACTTAGTACCCGAATACCACACAGGAACTTTGTTTCAAAGTGTGAGACTTAATACTTTTAGTACCATACACCTCGGTAGATGAAAAGAGACTGCAAGGTGGGTGGCCTGAGAAGGCAGAGAAATATCGGATTCAAATATGTAGGTGGTAGCTGCACAGTCTACTGGGTACTGTTACAGAGACAGAAGGATATACACTTCTTCACAAGGGAACTGGAATTTTCTCTTGCGAGTTTTCATGAAACTTCTTTTGGAATCTCTGAATATTGCAGTGAATTTAAGGTGGTGATTAGTGATGTGTATGGTTCACCTCGCAGCAGTACTCTCTCCTTACTAGTAAAAGGAACAATGAAAAGACAAAAGGAGATTATTTAGGGAAATTATTTTATGTGTTTTAGGGAAAGCATTTATTTTTCACACGAGCATTGAATTAAAAGGTGCAAACTACTGGAACCAGTTTACATTGATCGATACATATACATACGAATATATTGCTGCATCTCCTCTAACTTTTTGTTCGACAGGGAAATTGACATTGAAATCTTCAAACTGCTGTAGATCTATTAAATCATTTTAACAATAGTTTTACACAGACCTTGGTAACTTTTCATGTTTTGCGATTACCAGTTCGGTTTATAAATAAGTAACTACAGTCCTTCAATAGAAGGAAGGAACTTCTCAGAAGAGAAAACCGATAGCAGTACTATAAGCAGTATGAATCCTGAAGGGAATAATTAAAATTTTCATTTAATGAGTCAATTTAATCAACGAATGTTTCAATGAAAATGGTTGATTAAAACTTGTTGTTTTCATACTAAATTGCACGAAAGAGTTTGTTTTATCTAAAGAGACTTATTTCATTCGTAGCATAAAGTGTTGTCCTGCAAAGTAAATGTTATGTTGTAATTATGATGTCCTTTGGTATAAACTGAAGTAATTGAATGTATACATGGCTTTCAACAAGTAGATCTGTTCTATGTGAATATATCTATTTCTTTCTCTATCTACAGGTCTGTCGTCTGTCTTTTGTAAATTTAGGGAAATTGCGAATTATAAAGTCTCGTGACTTTCACTTTAATATGGTAGCTAATAATAATGTACTAATCCCTTGAAGAATTATCTTGTCAGCAGAATAAAGCAACAAACAGGGAAGTGGGAAGTCATATCCTATTGTCCATATTATCTGTTATCTACCTACCAACCTACAAATGCCTATCTAAAGAGACTTATTTCATTCGTAGCATAAAGTGTTGTCCTGCAAAGTAAATGTTATGTTGTAATTATGATGTCCTTTGGTATAAACTGAAGTAATTGAATGCACACATGGCTTACAACAAGTAGATCTGTTCTGTGTGAATATATCTATTTCTTTATCTATCTACAGGTCTGTCTTTTGTATATTTAGGGAAATTGCGAATTATTAAGTCTCGTGACTTTCACTTAATATGGTAGCTAATAATAATGTACTAATCCCTTGAAGAATTATCTTGTCAGCAGAGTAAAGCAACAAACAGGGAAGTGGGAAGTCATATCCTATTGTCCATATTATCTGTTATCTACCTACCAACCTACAAATGCCGAACACAGGTGGATACTACGTACAGCTTTTATCTTAACAGCTTTTTGTTTCAAGCAAATTCTGGAACTCATGAATAAATTGTAAAGGAATTTAAGAAGGAGGTTCAACCAAGTGAACAGTGTTAGATACTCCGTTGCATTGTAAAGAAAGCGCTTACTACGTAAGAATTTCATTTTACCAAAGATAATATTTTAATTCAAGCCCTTAATTTTTAAATAACGCACAGCACATGTATGCAATATATTATGAGTTGGTGGCTGGTGGCAACGTAGCAAGTGAATTTTATTACAGCATCAACGGTTTTTCAAAAACCGTTCGTGTTTCAAAAACCTACATTTTTAAGGTTTTGAGAGCAAAATGTATTCACCTACACCACCAGGAGGAAATATAGAGGGAAGCGAGTACCAGCAGCGAGTTTGACCACGAAAAACCGTTCCATTGAAAATACTAAACTTGGTGATATTTTAATTTATAAAAATACAATTGGCCATTCTCGATTGGTACTTACTTTAAAATAATTTCGTCGTTCGCACTACGTATAATTTAATCAAGCACATATTTAATTGTGTTTTGCTCCATATATATCGAATTTCATGTACAGCGTGCACTTTACTGTCGAATTCATTGTTTCGTTCCCGTTTCGGAATAGTTTGATTTACCATTTAACAGAGTCAAACGTGTATACTAGAAGCAACAGACACATCTGGAATTACTTACATGGTCGTTTGGATGGAAATTTCCTTTAAATAGCTTTTTCTTGAATAAGCGTGTTGTGTTACAATGTTGCAAACAGGTTTCAAGTTCGATTTAACGCTTACTTTTTTCCCATGTATTGTCTATTATGGAATTATTACCAGTAAAGCAAGATTATTGATGCGACATTATTATAAAAATGTTCCTTTTTATGTGATATGAGCCTCTCTAAACGATTTAGATGTTTCCTAATGCGTATAAAAGGCCAACAGCAATTTCATGCTTGTTCTCTTGGTTCTTTCATGTTTTATGATGCAATGTCCTCATTTCCCTAAACACGAGCTACCTTTGTTGGACTACGACTGGAATCTTTTTTGAATGCATAATCCAATAGCTGAAGGCACATTTGTCTACAATGTAGATTCTAATGATTGCTGATTGCATGTTGAAATATGAAAGAAGTTCTAAGCCGGCAGCGTTTAATTTAAAAATGTATACAATTTGGTTTACTTTTGGCAATATTCAGTGCATTTAAAACTCAATAGATATTCTACTGTGAAGGTTGAATTATTTAGAATTGGCTTTTACCCTAAATAGCCACGCAAAGGAAAGCTTGAAAATAACAGCTCATGCACGTTTATGGAGTATTTTTGCTTTTATTAGGCTTTGTTGGTAGCATTTTCAAGTGGCTGGGAAAAGAGTGGGCAACAATTCTATTTCTGGACCAATACATATACAGTAACTGTATTACGGTTATAGCTATTTAATTAAAGCACAACACCTCAGGTTTATATTTACAAAGCGCATCCCAACAACATTGGGAGACAGTATCAATACGTGTTAACTTTAGTCATGCTTTTTGTACAATTAAGGCTTGAAGTTAAATGTATGGCACTCATTTATTATTGTAAAAATTGTAATATGATAGTAAAAAATTTGAAATGTGACCTTTTAAAGGCAGTAGCTGATTCTTATAGCTCTTGAAAACAGTGAAAGTTTGGTAAATAAAATGGTAAATACTTACATAGTACAATCTGTGAACATGTATCCCTTAGGATATACATATGTCGTAAATTATTCCTTTTTTTGAAGTCACTATACAAACACTATTGCAGCCCCAGCATCGAAGAGGAAGTCTATCTGTTGCGCAATTTGCTAGTACTATTTCATAAATAATTGTCATACAATATGCAATCATTTCGTGTAGTATGTTTTAGTTCATCTTTTGCCATGAGAAACTTTATATGGATGCTATATGTAGAGTAGAGAAAATAAACTAGAAATTTTCGCTACTTGTGTGGTTTGTTCCAGAAATCTTTTTAAAAAACTATACATATTTTCCGCTGGAGTACCTTTTTAAGCGTTTTGTAATGCTTCGTACACGGCAAACAGCATTTTAAAGTAAAATACGTAAATATTTCTCAAGTGTTGTTTTCCTGATAGGATGTGGGTAAGTACTCTTTAGTCTTGAAAATTTTCGTTTCGTCAAGAACGCATAATTTATTAGTTTTCGCGACTCTCTTTTTGTACTTCGATTTGATTTTTGATGCTAATGATGAACAGAATTTTTTCAAGTGAGAAATATCAGTGTTGTATGCATGCATGTGTTTTTATTATTGGTACAACCTCAAGAGTCTTATTACTTTTGTTTTAAAAGGAACCATTATATTTTTATTTTATGTACTAACTCCTTGAATGCACATAGCTTGCCGCTTGAATGAAAACAGATTTTTTCGCACTCTGCCTGTGACGCTTCATTAATAGTTCCAATCAAAAGGTACCAGCAGCATTTTAAAAGTAATTTTACTTCGAAAAAAAATTATTGTGTAACCTTGTTAGTAAGAGATCCTCATAGATACAGCACTTCAAAGTAAACAGCATTTTATTGTAACTCTAACTGAATCATACAAATACCAATGGGAACCGTTTCACCTTTCCGAATTGAAAGAGTGTCAAATACTCTAATGTTGAAGTCTTTAAACTGATTGGGAAACAAATTCAAAATACTGTCTTACGTGCAGATTTAATGAGTAGCTCATCACAACTGTGGAGAAATGCATTGTGTCTGACTGTCAGATTCTGGCAGCTTGTCATTTGTCAAACACATTTTCAGAGTATATTTGTGTGGAAATAATATTTTCGTTCTGTTCAACCCAGCTACAACAGGTAGGCCTATGTATGTATCTATTTTGATTTTTTTTACAAAGAGAGCGTGCATATCTATTTTCTCGTCACTATAATATCGATTTTAGTCTACGCTGATTTATATTGAAACTATGATGTAGCGATAATTTTTTGGCTCTGATAATTTGCATTAGAATCCATGCTAAAGAAAGAAATAATAAGCTTAATATCCGTAATTTAGCATGTGTTCACTTCATAAACACGGACAGACTTTCACATAATATATATGTATGTTCTTGAAGAGCCTTTTCATGATAAACCTTTAAGCGCTTGACAAACTGTCTACCAGTTCCAAAATGTTTACGAAGCAATTGCTCGGAGAAGAACAAACTGGAAAGCAGTTTCAGTAGTATGCCAGCTAGTTGGCGACATTTTTGTACATAAGTGTATATATTTACTTTCTCCTTGTTGTTTTCCAGTTTAGTTTGCGCATCGAAAGATTCACTCCAGATCATCACTACCTATATATTGAAAGAGAAAGTAAGGAATGTCCATATAGTTGGCTCACTGTCTTTTTGCATTATGTTTCACGTCCGGATTCAAGGACAGAAAAACCATGTTGCATGAAAAGTACTTTCGGTGAACGAGCACAGCAAAGCATTTTGAATTACTAGTGCTAGTGGCATGTATGTTCCTTTCTTAAAGAAATTCTTCCCTAAGCTCTGCACTCAACTGATGCATTGAATAAAGAAGCAGGAACTCCATTATTTTGTACAGTTTTATTTAAAAGAAGATAAAAGACAAGTGTTCAGGTGGATGTAGCCAGAATCTTCTTCAGACAACGGCAGATTAGAACATGCTTGTTGGGTTTTTCACTGTCAANAGAATCTTCTTCAGACAACGGCAGATTAGAACATGCTTGTTGGGTTTTTCACTGTCAAATATTTACGGATTAAGGACCTTAGTTGATAAAAAAACAGGTTGCATAAACACCATACTGCATTACCAATGCGTGATGTGCAAACTTGAATCGCTGTCCATTTCATTTCGACCAATAAATCCCTGTCTGTTTAGCTTAATGTTTAAATAGTACTTACAAATGGAGTGTGTAGGTATGTATACAACGAGACCCGACAAAGACATCTAAGGCAGCGTTGCTGGAAACTTTTGTGGAATACATGCATGTAGTAGTCATAAAACATTCCTGACGTTTCATATAGCATCAAATAATTTGATGCTTTCAATACAAATTGGATGCAAATTTGAATTGAAAGCAGTTTGTTTCAGTTCAATAGTTTCTAGTTTCTGACCAAAAAAATATATTTCTTTTTCGTTTCCATTCCACAGAAAATCTGGGACATATTCAGGTATTAATTTGGAAATCGGATTTAGTTCAAGTTTTGCGTAAGAACTTTTTTGTTTTTAATCATTTCATGGACACGTATCTAATATTTGACGTTATTTTGTAAGAGTTGTGATTTTCAAGGATATATATCAAAGCGTATTTTGTATTTAACTGCTTCCAAACAAAATTTATTCAATGTACATATATTAGATAGCTTTGCAATAATTATTTTTTGTGATTGAGGCAGGAACACGAGTATTTTATCTACTCCCAATTTTTTCCTTCCGAACATGGCAAACCTGCAAATTTCACTTGATATTTTGCATACCCAATCCATTTGCATTTGTATTTGGAGAATGTGTGAATGGAAGCACACGCCGCTTGCGCTTTAAGCATCATAATAATATTCAAAGATACGACTCAAATGTATATTTACTTTTTAAACACTAATATGAAAGGTTCATGGAGGTGAATCACATGAAGAGTGTTTGCCGTGAGTATCTTAAATTCCCCATGATGCCCCAACTAATGCTGTTAGTTATGGATATGATTTTTAAATTGATTCTTCCATGCTAAATCGAATTAGTGATTTCGGTTAATTTTTTAATAAAAATTAAAGAATATTTGAGGATACATTCAGCTGTACTGATTCAGATGACCTGGAATGACTCGAGTTTTCTACCTTTTATTTTACTGCACTTCATTCATCCTATTGATGAATGCCGTGCGTTACCAAAAATAACAAGTGTTCCTTTTTTCCTTTCTTTTGTAGCTTCTGCCTATTGTGTGCAATGCGCACTTAAAGGAAGTAACCTTATTTAAGCTGATTTAGTCAAATTTAAGCTTTTCATTTATTTGACTAAACAGTCGTCGAACTAATTTATGTAGGTTCGATTTTCTATAATCAGCAACATCATCATAATGCATATTTTATTGACCGTAAAAACATATACCTTTTATTTTACTGCACTTCATTCATCCTATTGATGAATGCCGTGCGTTACCAAAAATAACAAGTGTTCCTTTTTTCCTTTCTTTTCTAGCTTCTGCCTATTGTGTGCAATGCGCACTCAAAGGAAGTAACCTTATTTAACCTGATTTAGTCATATTTAAGCTTTTCATTTATTTGACTAAACAGTCATCGAACTAATTTATGTAGGTTCGATTTTCTATAATCAGCAACATCATCATAATGCATATTTTATTGACCGTAAAAACATACATGATACATACCTATGTATTATGCTTTTTCATCTCTGACAATTTGAAACAGGGATAATTGTAAAACAGAAAAAATTGCTGGCTTAGCTATACGTACAATGTAGCAGAAATAGTTCAGGTCATAATCACCATACATAAATGGCCACTTCATCATAGTGCATATTTTTTCACAATGACATTATATTTTAAAGTAACAGTGCAGTGTTTTTTGTGGCTTCACAAGCTACACCTTTAGCAGCAATGAAAAAGTAAATTTACAATTCTCTTGTGTACCAGGAGATATAGCCTAATAACTTTCAACAGCTAATAACCTAATAGCCTAATAACAACCTTTCTATTTCGTCCAACCCAACGTCAAAATGTACCCATACATGTACCATTTTGGTGATTATAAGTTAAGCAAGCATACAAGTATTGTTCACGTGAAAATTTATTTTTGAGCTAGTGTTGCCTGAAGGCAGAAAGTTCTGTTGTAATACATTGCTCTCTCATTCATGTATTATCCATATTATCTTACACCAAAAATTCGTCATTTGCCATCTCATCTATCCACCAAATATTCAATCAAAAAGACAAATTTTTGTTTCATTCCTTTTAAAGCTGGCATGTAAAATGCACCCAAACTTTATATTGGTTGCACACTTTATTTTATCTTACTTCTTTTCACTGATTGATTCCATCAGCTCTGTACCCCAAAATGTAAAATCTCCCACCATCTCTTCTCGGTCAGTGATACTTGTTGTTTCATTTGACGGTTTCCGGCGTTCCTATCTGAACTCAAGCCTCACTCCCATCTTAACAAATTTAACACTCACTGCGTCTGTAGCTCCTTATGTTATTCCAACATTTCCAACAAGAACGTTTCCAAATCACCAGTCGATAGCAACAGGACTTTATGCAGAGTCGCATGGGATCGTGGATAACAGTTTTTACGACCCATTTTACAAATCAACGCTAAATGGAATCAACATTTCCAACAGGAACGTTTCCAAATCACCAGTCGATAGCAACAGGACTTTATGCAGAGTCGCATGGGATCGTGGATAACAGTTTTTACGACCCATTTTACAAATCAACGCTAAATGGAAAGAAATTTGATAAAGGATTTTGGAACTATGATCCAAACGTGCTTCCATTTTGGATTCGTAACGAGCAACATGGGGGAGTGAGTGGTTGCCTAATGTGGCCTGGCTCAGCAGAGGGTTATGGGGAAAACAGTGATCTGCTCCCGACCTATTATCAGCGTTATAACCAAAGTGTGTCATGGGAGTCCAGGGTAAACACAGTAATCTCATGGATGACAAATACTGAAAAACCAGCCAATTTGGTATACCTGTACTACCACGAACCCGACCACACCGGACACAAGTACGGGCCTAACGGGAGGAGTACACTGGAACAAGTGAGGGAAACGGACAAGCGTGTAGGGCTATTGATAGAAAAACTAAAAAAGGCAGATTTATACGAGCGTATCAACTTGGTTTTATTAAGCGATCACGGAATGTCTGAGGTTACATCAAGCAGAGTTATTAATCTGCAAGATTTTATTAACTATGACAACTTGGTAAGAGACATCAATCGCTATTCGCCGGTTATTGAAGTGGTACCGAAATCAGGAAAAAGTGAGGAATTATATGATGCGTTGAAAAAGGGAAGTACGAACAGGAATTTTACAGTATTTAAGAAACACGAGTTATGCAGTGAACCTTACTTTTACTGCAGGTCAAGGAGAATACACATGATTATGTAACACTGGCGGATCCAGGCTGGGATCTGAAAACTCAGAGTGATACACGGAAGAGTTTGAGTGATGGAGGTGCCAAGTCCATAAAAAATGAAATGAGTGGTTTCCATTATATGTAAACTGTGTGAATGAATGTAATTGCCTTGTTCTCTTCTTTCAGAACGTCAAACTAATGTTTACGGTGCTCATGGCTACATCAATACAGATGAATCCATGCATGCCTTTTTTATTGCAAAGGGACCAATGTTTAAAGAAGGTTTTGTGACAGGAAATCCCATTAAAAATGTTGACGTGGTGCCACTGTTTGGAAAAATACTTGGTGTGGATGCCCCTCATAATGGAAGCGTGAGTAGGATTGAGGGAATGCTCAAGTAGTAGTGGTGGTAATATGAGTGCATGGAGTAGCAACAGTCGCAAAGCAACGTCGATAAGTGACTTATCGAAAGTCTTGTGTCAAAACTCAATAAAAAATATGTCAAACGAGGCATTTTCATTATGAGAATAAAATTTTCAAAATAAAAGCTCTTAAAACAAGACTATGTACTGACTTTTGCCATTTTTAATTTCCATTAACATTTCATAAACGAAAGCTACATTTGATTAATGTCACCATTAATTGTTTAATTCAATACATTAAGCAAAATCATTCATTTGTTGGTTATTTCATCTTGCCCCTCCCCAGGATCCCCAGTAGTCTGAACATCTGAACTTTCATCAATTGACAAAATTTTCGGAACGTTTTCTGCATCTTTCGGTTTTTTCGGGCAGATCTTGACATGACTATACAAATAAATTCGGTGAGCACATTGTTTCAAACACCAGGCACACTTTGCTCGTTTGTCCTTCTCCTTGTGATTAATTTTTATATGTAGCTGAAGACTTGCCACACTCATATATACTTTGTTACATTGATCACATGCATATCTGTACATGTCTTTGTGTGACTCTTTCAGATGAAGATTAAATGCAAGTTTATGGGGAAGTACGGAATCACAATATTTACAATTTACTGGTTTCTGCTTAGCCAGTTTTTTCCGAGCGACAATATTCCACGTAGCGCTGTCACCTTCTATACTTAACTTTTCTACCTCCACGCCTCCAAAAAACTTCTTTTGTGCTGCGATATATTTTGTCGGAATGATACATTTGAATATGAGAACGGAGATTGTCTTCTGCGCTGTAGGTGGCGGAGCAATACTGGCAAAGAAGTGGCTCATCCGAATGTTTTGCCATATGCGTCTCCAAAGATAATTTATGCACGGCTTCTATGAAGGATAAGAAAAGTTATTTGCAATTAACGGTGGAAAGTTAGTAGTTTCTTTCTATATATTTATTTCTAGCTCACGGTAATCACATTTGTCGCAGAAGTAATTCCTCTCACGATGCTTCTTGTGAACTCTTATCTCATGGTTTATCAAGTCACTCTTTCTCGTAAATTGTCGAGAACATTCCTTGCACTTTACAACTTCCAATTCAAGCTCCTGTGCGTGAGAATGGATTTTATGAAAGGTAAGGTACCTTCTTGTTTTAAAAAGTTTTCGGCATAGATTACAAATAAATTCCGTGGTGGATACTGCAGGATCGACAGAATTGTCGAACATTTTGTGCTAAAAAGAGAATTAATACAAAACTTAACATTTATAAGTACCTTAAATAACAAATTTCATTTATGCAATTTAAATAAATTTTAACCTTACATTATACAAATGTTTCTTCAATTCACTCCTTCGTGCAGCTTTGAATCCACATATCTCACAAACTTCTGCAATTTTCGTGTCATGCTTAACAGACAAATGGCATTTCAGACCGACATCACTCTTAAATGACATTGAGCATTGCGAGCAGTTAAACATATCTGCAATATTTTCATTGTCTTGTACATTATTTTCTAGAGTTGGAACAACTTTTGACCCTTTCTTTGCTCTACGTTTTTGATTTTTTCCTTGGTCTACCCTTCCAATTCCATTCATCTCTGGTGAAGATGGCGTTGGAATTAAAGAAATCTCAGTAAGATAATCTTCTTGTGAAAGAGCATTCTCATCCTCCCATTTTTTGTCTAATCTCAGTTTATGTTTTGCTCGGTAGTGTTGTCTAAGAGTACGGAAATTTGGAAGTGGAACCTTACACCGGGAACAATTATATCGATCGTTATATCGAGCTTGGGTGAATTGATGATACTTTATGTGCTGCTTCAAATATCCATTCGAGGTAAATTTTCGAGGGCATATTTGACATTTGTAGCTAGCTTCCCGTACCATAGGTCCTTCTGACACCACTGGTCCATTAGTACTTATCCCTTTTAGTCTTCTTTTCAGTTTTGCCAGTACAGCTCTTTTAGTCTTATTGGAGTAGAGAAAGTCATTTCTAAAAAATTGGCATAATAAACAATAATGCATGGTAAAATTTGCAAACCAGTAGGCAATTATAACTTCACTCTGTACAAAAAAGTATTAGTATTGTTAATTGACTGACTGTAATTCATCAGTGGTGTCCCATGCTGTATGAAGAGTGAGACTGTGAATCTTTCTAAAGTGAATCCGGATGCTGGTTACGTTGTCATATGGGACTCCACACAGACTGCAATCATAACGACCATTCTTTACCAGTTTTGTTTTACGGTGAAAATCTAAATGACTTTCTAGTTTCTTTTCTGAGAGATATTTACGAGGACAAAGTCTGCAGGCA
>JAHZMZ010001219.1:0-10312 GCA_027743805.1 Lepidocyrtoides sp. E14 | reverse complement strand
ATTCTGTTGCCTTTAAGATTGTGTTGTTTGCAGAGTGTACGCTTGAAACATTTTTTTAATGTTATTTCATGCACATAATACTAATATGGCCCAGTGAAGGGGTATTCACGTATGTGGAATTGTGTGGAGGAACGTTTTGTGTCACTTGTCACGTTGAATTTTCCTTATATACCTTTTTTGACGATTGTATTATGCTCTTTGTTTATTTCTGCACAAATACGTGAAAGTAGGTCCACTGTGGTATCCAACAGACAGAAGAGAAACGTCTGGTTTTTTTCAGGTTCACTACAACCACCATGCACCATAATACCACCTCAATAGCATTTCTCAGTTTCACAGGCTCACTCACTGGCTTAGTGAATAAACGAAATTATGAACCTTTGCGAATTTAATCTTCTTTGCCTTTCCGCTGCCGCTGGGAATAGTGGTCTTCTCGGACTTGAATACAGATTTCTTTTGAAAGTTTAGTTGCCCATGTTTTCAATAACGTTTGCAGACAATTAAATTCTATTCGTTGGATGATGATGATGATGATGATGGGGTATAGAAATGATTAAAAGTTATAAATAGTTGGTGTGCTCCATTTCTTCTTTTCTTTCACTTCTGTAAATTTTCAGAGAAAATCCTTCCAATTTTATTTCTGTTTTCTCTCAAACTGATCGGTGACGTTATGAGTGAAGTGGTTTAAAAGAAATACATCACTTTCATTCGGAATCAGTCAACCACTCTTGCTAGTAGTAAATTATATTGGAAGCTTTCTCGTTTCTCTTTTTTTCTCTTTCTGAATTAAGAAAAGTCTGAGCTGATGTCCGAAATAGTATTAATTAATACCACGTATACACTTGATGATAATCGTACTATGTGAGTATGTGTGTGTAATTAATCAACAATTCGATTCATTCACGTTGAACAATAAAGCTGCCCAAGCCTTGGAATGATTCGATTGAGAAATTTCTTGGAAAGGGAAGCCTCTTCAATTCTTTTCAAGGTTGTGAGTAAGTTCTGTTTGATAAATGACGTTTGTTCTCTTTACAATTGCGATATATATTACATAGAGTCACGTAAAAATTGGAATGTAGTTTTCAATATGGCACCGCCACTTATTTCAGAGGTTCATTCATTTTCTCATCCAACACGTTTCCATGAAATGTTTTCTGTTGATTTATACCTGTAAACTGAGGGTTTTTACGGGTTGCTTGTTTTTATCTATAAAAATGGATGCACATTCATAGCATATCACAAGGTGCATATAATGTACCATGAAAACCGCTACTGATGACGACTGTGTACAGATAAAATATTTATATAGTTTAGCGGTAAAAAATCAGTCTTGTGATCATTGAAAATTCTGAACCAGTCTGCCGGGTAGTTTTGTTCCTTTTTCGTTTGCATTACCTTTGTCCTTGATACCTTTTGAGGTTTCAAAAGTCCTCGTCGTTCAATTCATTATTATCACTGTACACTTTTTCATTCATCTTAATCTTGTCGCAGGCTCTCTCTTGAGGTTGCTTGTTGGTTTTCATACTATACAGTACTTCCATGAAGTTTTCCTTTCTGCTTTGTTCAGACTATACGCAGGCAAAGTAAGACTTTCCCATGCCGCAACCACCTCATTCACGTCTTTTCCTTTCCTTCTCGACCAAGTCAGCTAGGATTTATGAACGTTCCTTTGGCTTTCTAGTAGTAGTACTAAGTATTTTTGCGTTGATGATGGAAAGTATGTTGTAGGTATAGATTTTGTTCAATCCAATCTATCTTAGTCTTTTATCCAGCAAATTCATTTTCTTTTCGCTGCAATGTAATAAGATGCTCCTTCCTCTTCAGAATTCACCCACAATGAAACCTGTAGAAGTTGAAATAGAAAAAAAATAATACCTATTATGAGTACTTCACGTTGTAGGATTATCATTATCGTCTGCGTCACCATCATCTAAAAAGATCAGACGAAGAAACTGCAATTTAGCTTTACCTACCAGAAAAGATTGAGCGTTATTGCAGAACGTTATAGTAGTACCAGAGTCTTATTACGGATTCACTTCAAGCCCCATTCCATTCATTTTCTTTTTTTATGTGTAAACCAAGAAAAGAACCAGCCACGTTAGAAAATGAAGACAGATTCTTTTTTTTTAAAGAAAGAAATATTGTATGCTTTGCCAGCTTTTGTTACAAATGATGGAAAGAGTTCACAAGGAGTGCTGCTAAGTTTGTTATGTGGCTGAAATGAATAAAGCGTTTCACAATAATACAAAACATTTGCACTACTGATGCTGATAAATGGGAGAATTATGATGATGGTGATGAGTGGAAAAGAAACTTGAGAACATGGTAGTAGTAGTATACGTGGGTATTTTCAAAAAGAATTGGACGACTTTTACGTCGAATATCTCTGAGAGATACAACTATTGAAGCCTAGCGAAACTACCAAACGACCCAGTAATTAACGTTCTTTCGCATGGTGTAACATGTGTCTACTAACTCCTTCATTTACGTTATTTTTTTATTAGAAAAACAGAGTCAAAATTTAGCCCAAAAATCAAGTCTTGAGCGGAATTCCACGAGTGACCTTTGTTTTTTTCGAGACAAACTATGACCTAGCGTTTCACAATAATACAAAACATTTGCACTACTGATGCTGATAAATGGGAGAATTATGATGATGGTGATGAGTGGGAAAGAAACTTGAGAACATGGTAGTAGCAGTATACGTGGGTATTTTCAAAAAGAATTGGATGACTTTCACGTCGAATATCTCTGAGAGATACAACTATTGAAGCCTAATGAAACTACCAAACGACCCAGCAATTAACGTTCTTTCGCATGGTGTAAAATGTGTCTACTAACTCCTTCATTTACGTTATTTATGGTTCGGTGCAAAAAAAAATTTTTTTATTAGAAAAACAGAGTCAAAATTTAGCCCAAAAATCAAGTCTTGAGCGGAATTCCACGAGTGACCTTTGTTTTTTTCGAGACAAACTATGACCAGTGGTCATTGACCACTACCACTACCAAACAATGTCTTTATTGGGGTCACGTTGATGCCAACTGTTCAACTTCAGAATGGTTAGGACGTGGCCACGAGCATCCGGTGGCTTGTTACTGTTGCACTTGGTTTTCTGAAAACTGAGACTGGTGGATTGTGGCGCAGGACGGAAGTGTAATTATCCCATTACTTCCTCATGGGGTCTCCAATAACTTGTTATGCCTATGCCCAAGCCCCAACAAAAAAAGACAAGGTCTTCATCACAAAAATGGAATCGAAAGTGGTTGGTGTACGGTGTACGATGAGTTCTGACTGGATAAAAATGCATATGCTGTAATTGACGGACCGGCAAAGAGGCAACAGGGGGCTTGGGATTTTTTCAACTGCACTATCTGATCTGTATCTTTGCCTGCAGTTCCGTTTCCCAAAACTGAGCCATTACATACATGCATGATAGGACCAACAATAGGAACAATGGGGGAAGAAATTCATAATTTCACCGTTTGCACTTAATCCATCGGCATTCCTGATAGAGTGCAGGTACACCCTTTGAAAGTTGGTGTAAAATATGTAATTGTGAAACTTACTCAATGCTATACTGAAAAGGACAGTGGTCTACAATGAACTCCACAGAAACTAGACAGAAATAAAATCGCCTAACTCTTTATGAAAATACCTACGTATATAGGCAAGAGTAATATAAGAAATATAATACAGAGCATCTTGTTTTTTGCTTGTTTGTTAAAAGGAGCCCTGGAGTCGCTAACTGTGTAGGAAGAAATGAGTTTTTCCTCTTAAGGAATCAAAATCCCAATATTTTTACTGAGGTCTTTCCCTTCAAAAAAAGAGATTTATTGCAAAGGAAATCTCATTTTAAACTTTTTTCTTTTCTTCCAGAGGGAAACAAAAGAGAGTGGAGTTGAGAGGAAAGAGAGATTGTTTCGAATAATATGAAGCATATAATAAAATAATACAGAGTACAATAAAGTGTTGGGGTTTACTATGCAAAACATTTTTTTGGGAAATGGTTCTAGTAATAATGGTTTTAGCTGAAAACTAAAATCGGACTAAAATGTGGACTTTCCCATGCAAAGTATTATTATTATTTTTACAATATATTCAGTAGGGATCTTTACAAAGTGTAGTAACAAGGATGACTACATATATTTTATGAATGGGATCAACGAGCCAGAAAATATTTTTTTTGCGGGATCACTGCACAAGTCTACAAAATATTTTACATGACATAGGTACATAAACGAACCGCTTTTAAACCATGTTCTCTTTACTGGAAAATACCCTCCAGTCATGACAGATGAAATCGAAAATTGAACAAGTTTGCATTTTACTACATAGTATGTTTACATTCATTCATGCATTTTACATTATAACTTTGTTTGCACACTCCAAGTTTAGGTAGTTGAAACTGTTTTAAGTGGTTCTCGTAAATGCATTCAATGTATGCACTGCGGTACATCTATCTAGGTAGTAAATTTGGTTAGATTGTAAGGCAACTTAAAAGATTACAGAATAATATCATCTCTTGGAAAATGGAACGGGAATGAATATAGAAAGCCGATTTCGGACATGCATAATAGTAGTGGTCTCTAGCGTAGTATTTATGGTATTTGACCTATTTATGGGGGCGTAGCCTACGGCCTGTGAGGTTTCCGTTTAGAATAAATGGAAAAAACTGCATAATAATAAATATTGTGAAAACCTTTTCTGTTTTCTGTCAAGGGAAAAAAATATGAGTACTATGCAGTAAATAAATAAATAATGAATATTGTATTATTTTCAGTAACTTTTTTTCCACCACCATAAATAAATGTCCTTTTAGATTCAGTTAGATATTTCTTTCACTTTTTGCATTGAATACAAAATATTCACAGCAGTAAAATTTAATTTAATTACTAATTTTTAGATACTAATATTTCATGTTCAATTTTCATATTTTCGTTCTTTTATGGCTACGGTTTTAAATAGACGTTACTAAAAAGGTGCAATTTGATGCATCTCTGATGAGTAATATAAAACCTACGGAAAAACTTGTAAACTTAAAATGTCTGCTAATGACGATGGTATGAGTATTAGTAAAAGTTATTTTTCCTCATTTCTGTCAAACAAATTTGACAAAGGAATAGATGCACATTTCTAGTAGCATTTTCATATTCATTCATTCACTAAGCTTTTCCCAGAATGAAAATCTCTGTAAGTAGTTCTTTGTAACAAAACAAGTAATCTCTGAGGATACCACAAAAAAGGGTTTGTGTGTTTTGATACTCGAAACTATGTTATGACGTTTGCAGTAGTTATTTTTAGGTTTTTGAAGGGAACATCACCAAAATGCAAAAGTTTTCAACTTCATAATTGGGCAAACTTGTCTAGAAAAATAACATGTTTTGCTTGTCATAAAACTAAAAACATAAACGAAAGGTAAACATTTTCTCTGAAACCGAACATATGCATGCACTCGGCATATAACCATGTAACAGAAGATAGTATGTTTGGAATTGTTAGTTTTTATGTCCTTTTCAAAATGAAACTCATTAATATTTTTGTGATGAGCTTTTGCCCGGATACACTAATTTAGAAAAGTAGTCAAAAGAGTGTTCAGCTTCCACATTGCCATATTTAACCCCCTCTCCTTCTCACAATCTCGTAAATTCGTAATTTTACTTAGAGTGCTTACCTCTGCACTTCTCATCTTGTCGAGAAACCTAAAGAATAGTATCGACATAGATAGTTTTTTTTACATTACAAACAGCAAACTGACACATAAAACCTTACAAAATATTGAGGCTGCAATGTTACTAGATCATGAGCTGCACTGCTGTTTTTACTTCAAATTGAATCTTTCATTTTTACACTGAAACAATAAAAGGGAATTTCAGTTGTCAAGGCAACTATTTATATTTTATTATCCGTTTATCACTATTCTCTGTAAATACACGAGCTGGATATTTGTTGCTGGAAGAACAAAGAAAAAAATGTAGTGATATGTTCTATCTATATAATATTCACTCATAAAATATTCTATGATCGTGGTAATTCCCTGGAAAACAAAATGTAAAAGAGAGTTTCATTTTTAGATACCTATTTTTTATGACTGTCTCTCTTAATGGAACACACTAAAAAGTTCGAACTCAATTAATTCTTATGAAGATACTAAAGTATTTATTAAGTAAGAAAACACCAAAAAGCATCAGCTTGGTTGGACTAGTGATGAGCATGTGATAAGTGCATGCGATAAATAAAGTGCATTCTACATTAGTACATTTGCTCTGTTGTTGTATGTTTGTGTGCACATACATAGGTACATTACTTGTTCTCACGAAAATTCAAGTTTTGCTATCCCCTCAAAACCAGCTTTCTCCAAAACTTCTGCTTTCCTTCCTTAAAACTCAAATACCACACCACCACCGGTAGCATCTGTAACACACACAGACTACAGATTTAAGCTTGATTTTAAACGTGGGTAGAGGCAATTCAGTTGTGTGTATTAGGCAGAAAATCTGACATAAACAGCTCGAAAACAGCACACACATTTAGCAGATGTTTGCAAAACTCAATAAATTCGACGTTTTGGTATTCAAGAAATATATTTTAGAGAGAGAGACTAACCACATACATTAGCAATACATAGCAATTTTGGTTAAGAGAACTGAGTGGTAAATACAGTGCTAGTTTTATTTGTATTCATTTTTGGTCGACTTCCAGAACAACCTTGTTAGCAGAGAAGTAGTGAAAAAAAGTAAATGTAAATAAACTCAACTTCATAATTCCATAAAATCCACTTACACTGTGGTAAAAACGACACATCAAAAACAACTGCAAATTGTCACATTTTTTTCTGTTCATTGCTGGTAGTGATGATGCTGCTGACATTTGTAAATATTACATGCATGTTTATATCACCTAATGAATATTCAAAATTCAAATTACAGCCCATGTTTATTTATTTACTTAATTTTTCACACAACCCACGTAAAAATTTGTACACTCTTGTTATTCTCCCTTTCATTCAAACTAGTCCACTCGTCATTAAGATAAGAAGAATATTATACTTTTGTACTATATCATTTTTCCAACTTTTACTTCCAGCAGAACAAACTTGTCTGTTTCCCACTGCTAATTCAATTGAAAAAAGACTGATGATTTTCCAACACAACGGAAGTAATTGGGAGAAAAATGGTACATACTCACATGAATGATGACAGTGAATACGAGGCAGATAAACACACAAAGGAAAGAAATCAAGCAAGCAAGCAAGGCAGTTGATTGTTAGCTGCTTTCTCTATTTTCTCTACAGCTTTCTTCCACTTGTGCCTACCCACGTATAGATGTCTTTCTTCTCTTTTCGACTCTGTATTTATATCCATGCACCAAAAAATAACTAGCTTTAGTGATGTTGGCGTTGTTGTCATCGTCAGCTTAAACAACAAGTTATACTGCTGACTGAAGAAGAGCTGTAATAACGATCATAATAATATCAGAAGAAAACAACTTATTTTAGTTCTCTCATTAATACTCACTGCGCTATGCACATATTCTACTACAGCCATAGCACTGATGTCTCTCTATTTTGCATTATCATGTTGCAATCCTGCCTTGCGAAAAACTACAAGAAGTAAACTGTCACTAGAAATGAAAAGTAATTGAATTAGGTTAACTAGGATTTAAAGCTGTATATTATATGCATATAAAAAAAAACTTGCTTGTGAGTATTCATCTGGTAGAAAATGTTACTACTAATGCCATGTTACTACCTTTTAACATATTCTCTTTGACTTTGTCCGTTGTCGTCATTAACGATGTCGTCGTCAGCGTCATGTGTCTTATGTCTTATACAATATAGCCGTTTATCTATTTAGCTTTTTAGCTCTGCTTATATTTTTTTTCCACTGCTGCTGTGCCGTTCCTTGTCGCCACACATATTGCATACCAGACAGGAAAAGTCAATTTCAGCAACAGCAAAGTAAAAGGAATTGCCTATTATGTGGGAACACGTCAAACTTGCCGCTGCTGCTTTCTTTCCAAGGAAGGAAACTCTTTTCACTTTATTTACTTCTCGTCTTTTTGTCACCCTCATCGTGATCATCATCATCATCATCAAGTTGAGCCGGGTGGTAGTAAATATATCGTAGTATCTCCCTGTGGAATCATCAGGGATATATTTGTTCTTGTGTCTTTCGGCTACTAGGAAACTTTTATGGTTGTGTATAAATTGTATTGAAGAAGAAAGAAAGAAAATTGCGCCACTAGGTTTTATCTCTAGTTTAGCTTAATTTTTTCTCTCTCTTATGTTAAGTAGTCTTATTTCCAAACTTACATAGTAGTACTCTCTTTATATTTTATTAAATGTATAGATATTTATTTACGACACATTTTCTCCCTTCTATTTTCTACAAAATTACAGTTTTGTGGTGGCTACTATTGCAGAAATTTATTGAGTTGGCAAAACCAATGCAATAAAAGGATCGATTTGATCTATGCACTTAACTACACAGATGTACACATTTTTATATGCCCTTTACTCTTTCTCCAGAGAAAGAATCGATTTTATTACGGTAATATTTGTCCGAGTTTTTTTATGTGGTACAAATGGATGTTAGTCGATGGGTAGTACACATTTCATTCTTTGGGCCAGAGAAGAAGAAAATAAATACTACAAAATGATTGATCGAGTACGTACACCTACTACATCCGACAATGTTAAGTTCAAAGAGAAGTCAAATTAAGAAAAAAATATTTGTATCAAGTGGGCATCATCATCATGACATGAGCCACGGATTGAATCTACTAAAAAAGGTAATTGAAGTTTGTTCATGTTCGGCGACTTTATAAAAAACACGATACAGCCATATATTAGCCATCATAAAAACGGTCCATTATTTTACTCGACTACTACCAGCCATAAATACACTGACATGGTGTACTACTATTTACAGAGTAAGATGAAGATGAAATAGAAAAGTCAAGTAAGATGGATGTGATTGCAATGAGGAGGAAATAAGTAACCATTCCATACGAACGCTTGAGTAGTAGCTTGTTTGTAGTAGCAACAAATAACGAGTGCACTTTCATTTTTGTGCCACGTGGACACACACAAACCTTGAACATACGTCCATTAGTATGTATATACTCTTATATGTTCGAAAAAAAAGGATGGTATATCTAAGTACCAATTTCTAGGTGATGAAGGTTAATAGTTAGTTTCATATTTAGTTTTTTGTTGAATTTGATGTATTACCTGTTTCCGTTCCTTTTTATTTCTCTTTTTCTCTTCGTAGTCGTAAACAACTAGACTACTAGATCCTTCTTTCTTTGCCAAATGAAGCAAAGCACAGCTTGTACTTTTTTTTCTGTCAAAATCATATACAATACAACTGAGGCAGACACATTTTGTGTCCTGAGGATGATAGCTTGACTGACGTCATATATTGTATGGCTTTTTCTTCTTTGCCTTTTCTCTTCTACTAAACCTTCCGGTTTTGTTTCCGTCTGCAGTTTAACTACGGACGTTTTTTTTTACCATGAAACTCTTCCAGTCTACACAAAAACTTTTCTTTTATTTGTAAATGCAAATTCACACTTTTTCCTTATGCTTTACACCTCCACATCAACAACATCTTGCACATATCCGTCCGTCCTGCTTGGAGAGCGACAGTAATAAAAGCAAGAGAGACAAAGAAGATGAATCGAATTCACTTATCAATCCTTCCTTTATACGCCTTAAGCCACTCTTCTTCAAGCAGAGCAATTTTTTTTTCTTTCTTTTCTGTGTGCAGCTGCTTTTTTTGTCTGTGCCAGGACAGGAAAATAACTTACAAAGTTTCTGCCTTTTTTTCTCTTCTTCTCAATAATTTTACTTTCAAATAAACTTGATTCACCCTTTCAATAATGCACATACCACCACCATATGTAAAATTTATATGAATGGCTAAGATTAGCGAAACCAACAGCAGATTTGACATTTGAGAAAGTGATTTTCTACGAGTTGTACTTACACATATTCTACAATCATGTAGTATAAACGTGCTTTCTATATATATCTATTGATTTCCTTCGTTTTCAAGGATGAACAGTCTTCCTTTATAAAATTCCACTGATTCTTTTTTTTGTTTTTCTAACTCTGTAAATTTGTTACCGATGGTAGTGCAGCAGCTGTATAAAAACAGAGCTCAGTTGACTTGCAGCAGAAAAGAAAATGTAAAGTTTGAAAGCACCCAAAATTAAATAGCAGGGAGGACTGACTGACTATCAAGAGAGTAAATAGGTACTTTTTTTGGTGGTATATAGGCCCACAGTTCTCCTTGTTGAGCTCCTTAG
>JAHZMZ010001218.1:0-22863 GCA_027743805.1 Lepidocyrtoides sp. E14 | reverse complement strand
TTCTCAGGGATCGTGACATCTGCTCCTATATGGATGGCTCTATTACCATTACCACCGCTTTAGTACGAAACCAATAATTTCAGTCTTGGAGTAAACATATGTGTACCTATACACATTTTTTACATTCTTTATGAAATTTCCTTTATGCTCGGTGATTTATCCATTTGTTTAGTTTAAAATTATGGATTGATGGAGATGAGATCTTGTATTCCTGTTTGACATTTTTGTTTATTATAAAATATCCCATTACTTTCATTTGTTCGAAATAATCATGTGCACAAAATCATTGTTCTTTGTACAAAAAAAAAAAGATATTTTCTTTATGAAGGATCAAAAGGCTCACCATGCCATACGGTCACCAAATTGCAGGTAGACGCACATTACCTCTCCTCACTCATATGGCGACATTCTTTTCAGACAGGACAACTCACCTAAACATGAATTCGTGTGGAATAATAGCTAGCCAACCGCAGAATAATAACAGCAATAGTAATAATTTTATGAGTATTTACTCTGCAGTAAAAGTAACGTCACACAAAATCATCTTAAAAGATTTCCCTATTTCCTCAATTACGTATGTGCCTCAATACGTTGGGTTTTAACAAATTACCGCACATCATGAAATGATGCTTTAAATTAGCTCATTTGAAGTTGTTCATAACACATGTAGATATAGTAATTGATTTACTTTAAGCCTCATCAATTGCAGAAAACGATAATGTGAAAAGATTTTACTACTGATTGGTAGCCGACTGAAGTTGTTGAATATAATATCAATGCACAATTGTTTTTTGTAAAAGTTGGTTTGTTGTTGAGTGGCGTAGGGGCAACAAAATGGTTTGGGTCTTGGGTATATATGTATGCTTTATCATTAGTAGACTCTTCGTGTGCTTTTAACTCGTGTCTCTTAACTGGCATTATACATTGTCTTTGATCACCATAAGAGTGATGGACCACCTGTTCTCTGAGAATATTCGATCGTTACTTTTGCACTCTTTGATGCTTGAAGGTGAAGAAAGAAAAGATAAGAAATTAATGTACTGAACATTTATATTTTTTGCACCTGCTGTTCCCTCAAAGTTTTAACTTTATATATTTTCTCAAAGAATCTCCTGCAACCTATTTCTTCTTAACTCCCATCCTCATCATTTTGTGCAAAGATTAGGTATATTATTTCCAATCCAATTTTACTGTCTAAATTGACGTAGCGTTACAGATACTCAGAAAAATTACAGTTCAGTCACTTCAATCCAATACACCGAATGTCAATAACAATATAAAAGACCAAAAAAAAATTTATTATTTGCGTATGTGGACATTGAATCACTGATTCACACACACTTTCCTCTGATCTAGCATGCAAAATAATATCCCTTCATTCGTTCCTTTTTTTTCTCTTTTCTTCTACTTCCTCAAGTTTCTCAAGCAAGAATCATCCCTCTTTCTTGTGTATCCGCATCTATTACTACCTTTGCTACCAGAGAGGAAAAAAAGAAGTGCCAGATGCAGTATTTCTTCTTCTTCTTCTTCTCTTTGAAGATCACGGAGAGTGTGCTTCTGCTGTTACTCACCTGTTGTACCTCATGTTCAACCAATTCTTTCTCCTCCACAACCACCATATAATATCCATACTTTGCTATACTTGTACGCATACATATTATGCAAGTCAAAAAGCTGCAATGCATCCAACTCGTTTTGTCGTACGTTTTATACGCGCACAGTTTTTTGTGGCTTCTCGGCTTCTGCTTGGCCTGCTCCTATAGCTCGTTTTTTTTACCTTCCTCCATCTTTCAAGATAATCTTTGTCGAGGCTGTTGTTAGCTGCTGCTGCTACGATTAATCAGTTACTCGAAAAGTTGATCAAGCAAACAACCCCTTATATAATGGGAAAAGTCTAATAATACTTTTATATATCGCCGATTAAAGTTGCTGGTCTGGTGTCTCCTTTTACAGCAATTTTAGAGCAAAAAGGGTATAAAAGGGGTAAAGGTAGAGTAGAGTATATCAAAGAAAGCTTCATTATAGCTTTACGAGAACATTAAATTCTACATTCTCATGTAAGTCGGCTCGCCATATTACCGCGTGCCTTCTTCAAATCTTGGTTGGTATAAAAGGGGTAAAGGTAGAGTAGAGTATATCAAAGAAAGCTTCATTATAGCTTTACGAGAACATTAAATTCTACATTCTTATGTTAGTCGGCTCGCCATATTACCTCGTGCCTTCTTCAAATCTTGGTTGTCTTGATTTTCCTTCCTTCTGGCTAGGTGCAAGCATAAAAAACTTGCTATAAAGAAACCGCTTGGTTTGAAGGGCACGAGCCTTTACTATAAAAGGGTCAGGTTTTTTTCTTCCTTTTATGTACAGATTCCCATACATGCATTATCATCAAACCACCACCATCATCATCATACTAGTAAAAGAAATCTTACGATAGAAATGTAGCCCTTGTAATAATAATAAAATACATCGAAGGAGTAATACAATGCCGCTGGCAACACATGGCGCCTTCCAGACCGGGGGGTGTGGAACACAAGAGCCGATCGTTTCTGAAGATCAAGAAAAGGTTCTACTTGAATTGTTCTAATGTTGATGATGATGATGACGACGATGATGATGGCTCATGCTCATCTATTCTCATTTAACATTGTTTTCAAAGGACTTGTTCCATCATTTATTTTATTTCGATCGTTCATCTTCTCCTTATTCAATCCCTTATTTAACGCTCACACTCATCTAACCAGTCATCCACCACCACCAATGCATTGTTTTCAGTTTTGTCAAGGTTCTCTCCAAAACGCCAGACAAGGAAACAAAAAAAAGTACCAGCAACAACTAAACTATTTCCACTAGACTACCTTGCTCTACAACACTCCATACTTTTTTTCCTTCCTTTTTTTCTGTTTCACTTGTCCAGCTAATGATAGGGATTACAATGGAGTTCAATCACAACTTTTTTGAATTGCGTGTATGAAACAGGAGGGGTACAAGTATAGATTTTAAAAGGCAACAACTGCCTTGTTTCGTATACCATTGTTGAGGATTCCCTATTCTTTTGTCTGTGTATCCCTTGTATACCACAAAAAGTCATTTTCCCATTCACTCTTCTCTTATTACAATATAAAACTCTTTTATGTGTGTAAAATTATGCGTCTATCCATTCCAATTTTTTTCTCGTTTCATCTTTAAGATGTGTACAGAGGTAAAAAAAAACAGGCATACAATGATTGAAAAATTGGATCTGTACGTATTCGTACCACGTAGTAATATGTACGGCCATAAGAATACGTATTATAACTTCGTTGAGAAATAAATAGATACAAACTCTTTAAAAAAAGTGAATACATGGGGTCGAATAAGATATACATGCATCTATTTTCTATAGTTTTCACCCCCGAGATAAAACCTTGTACATAGACTTGTGCTTTGTGTGTACTGGAGGGCAATGGCAAAAACATTGATACATTTAAGTACAAGCACTCCTCTAGTGTTTCAGCCTTGAAGGCAGAGGCACACATGTTGCACTTTTTTGAAGACTTTTTTTGGATGATCATCATGAGGATCATACCATGAAGCAGCACACAGCAGTTCTCTGCTTTTCTAAATAAGAAGAAAAAGGACACTGGTCAAGTGCATTTCAGGTATTGCTTTCCACCACCATCCCAACAGCAAGAAAATATTATATTCTCTTGACACGAAACATCATGCTATGAACTGCCATTTTTGTAGAAATAAGGAAAGAAAAGAGAGTGGAGTGAACTCCGATGAGTGAGTAGAAGTAGAAGAGAGAGAAGAAAAAGTAGTGGTAACATTTGGTGTCTCCTCATAACAAAAATAGTAAGCATTATCGTTTCAATTTTTTTCAAAACTAACTGTTGCTCTCCTTTTCTTGTCCAGTCAACTCAACCCTTTTCATCACGAGATATAACTGGTTGCCGTTTTTGTTGATCTTCTCATTCCTCAAGACATCTCGCAGTAGTTTGCAACAAAACGCAACACGCACTGGTCATCAAAATACAAATTCTCAAAAAAGCCAGCAACATCTGTCAAATGCTATATAGGTATTCTGTATTCATAACCTTTTCAGTTCTGTTTGTGTAGTTTTTTTTTGTGCACGGCAAAATAAAGCTTTGAAAAATGGCAAGTGCTTATCTCATAATAGCCTTACTACTTGTGTGAGTAGTTCGTTATTGTATTCTATTGTGATACATTGTTTACGTGTGCACTTCTTTGTCAGTAAGTCAGTTAAGAGGACTTTGTGGATTGTACACTTTTTGGCTGCATGTGGTTGCATCAAATTCAAAAAAAACACACACACACACACAAATACATACTAAACTGTGGGTCCGTGGTGTGATGTGGTGTATTGATGATTTAACTTTGTTGTGGGCATTTGAACAAACGTCAAGTAGTGGCTACGTAAAAATATTCAAAGTTTTGTTCTACTAAATCGAGGAGGACATATGGAGCGTGCTAAGACGGTAAATGAGGGATGAATTTGACCATTTTTTAAATACGTTGCAGTAGTAATATTGTGTATCATCATAATGCGTCTTCTTTAGAGCAAATAATATGCACAGTAAAATAATATTTAGGTATGTATGCATGTAGTAGGTAGGTACATGTCTGTATACAAGCACGCATACCTATGCACATGGGTCAATAACTTTGTATGGATTTTGTTCTACACACAAGTCTTTGTGATTCATGATTTTGACGATGATGGGGATGAGTCAGGAAGCACACTGTTTCTATTTCATTTTACACACTTGATGGTTAACATACAAGCTTGCCGATTCAATAACATGAGCCACAGGGATGAAACATGATAAACGCTGGGAGAAACAATTGTGTGTAGAAAGCATGGCCATTTTAACATTTTAATTGAAACAAAACGTCAAAAGTTTTGCTTACTGTAAGCATACAACGGATTTGAAGAGTAGGCTTCTTCTACTAGTTTGTATGTTTGCCTTTTGTTTTTGAGAATTATTTTTTTTACTCCCTGCTCATGCTCAGGATTATTATGTAATATTGATATTGATACTAATAAAGTGAGAAGTGATGGAACGTGGACGGAGACAGGACACATATGGCATGTGCACAAGCGCCTTGCATTAAACTACACGCGTATTAAACTAGAAATATATAACACTGTCTACAAATAATCTTAATTGATATAAGTATAGAAGCGTAATTTTTGCATAAAATAGCATAGCATAAAATAATATATGAGTGATCTTGATCTGCTCTAATTTTCACATTGTCAGTTATTGCCACTTCACTATTGGTGGAGCAGGTTACACCAAAGCTAGAGAGCTATATAATGTTTACCAAAATGTTAAGGGCAGATGTTGTGCAGGGAATCAGGAAGATTGCAAATAAACTAGTTTTGCTGCTTTAAATACATGCATAATGTACCTAATCCACAGTTTGTTACAGGAGATTACTATATAATATTTATCACATCACATCAGTATTAGTAGCAGAAATGACTTTTTAAAATTATCAGGATCGCTGAAAGCTCAACCTTTTGAGTTGTATAACTCAACCAAAGACAGACAATCGAACAGCTTCTGGTCTGTATCTGGTCATAAATGAATATAAATAAAAATAAATAACATGCAGTTACGTAGGTACTTACACCGATTTTTTAGTTTGGTTTTTCATTCCGCAGCTATAATCTCCGTATGTTCCTGACAAGTTTTTTAAATTTAGTATCGTATCAGTTTTACCTTTTAGAAAATAAGACAAATACTGCTACTTTATTGCCAATTGTGAAAAAAATGGAACCAAAATAAAAAGTTTTATTGGGATAAGTTTAAAACTGCTTTTGCATAATGTGTAATTTAGCTGAAATCGGTGATCAAACGAGAATTTCTCCATCTATAATTACTATAATTGAAGAATATAAAATTCACTTGTGGTATGTTATTTAAATAAAATTACGACAGTAATGCAGACATTCTAGTGAAAATGTATTTTCACTCATATCCAACATGTCGTGTAATTTCATCCTGATTATTTTCATAGACACAGCTCAAAAGAAGAGATTAAAAGAGCGAATTAAAAGAGTAAACAAAATTGGTAAAACAAGCTCTTGATAGTTTGAAGCTCATTAATACATTCGTATGAAATGATGATGAGACCATGTTAATAAATGATGATGATGATGATGATAATGATGTTGTTGAGTGGTTCTGTTCTGTTCTGTTCTGATAGTACTGTACCGGATTACGCGTAATTGTGTTTGATATATTTTGCCATGATTTTGATCACATAAGCGTGGAAAATTAATGCTGTAGTGTATTCCTTTGATGTTAATAATATTACTTTACTCGTACTAGGATGTAAAACTAAAACTAGAATGAACATGATTATTACTATCATCATCATCATTACTATTATGATTTCAGTGAAAATTTAGCAAAAAAAATGAGACGTGATGGTTTAAGACTAAAAAAGAAACGACAATAGAGTTCTGTTTTATGTACATACCTAGACGTATTTACTGAAGTATCAACAAAGTAAAACCAAAACAGAAGATTGGAGAGTTTTTTTTCCCTTTAGAATTTAAAAAAGGAGTTGACATATAGTCATGAAGTTTATGATACACGAGCTAATCAAAATCTTTTTTATGTATACTGATTATGCATGTTATACTATTGCATACCATTCCAAACATTCATTTTTTCAAGACCCTTCATCATTACTATTATGATTTCAGTGAAAATTTAGCAAAAAAAATGAGACGTGATGGTTTAAGACTAAAAAAGAAACGACAATAGAGTTCTGTTTTATGTACAAACCTAGACGTATTTACTGAAGTATCAACAAAGTAAAACCAAAACAGAAGATTGGAGAGTTTTTTTCCCTTTAGAATTTAAAAAAAGGAGTTGACATATAATCATGAAGTTTATGATACACGAGCTAATCAAAATCTTTTTTATGTATACTGATTATGCATGTTATACTATTGCATACCATTCCAAACATTCATTTTTTCAAGACCCTTAAAGTAAATCTTGTGGTGCATAACGAATGCTGAAATTTTTTGTTTGATTTACTAACATTTTATTGGTTGCATGAGAAATTAACTCAGAATATGTGTACCTACACTATTTATTTGTAGTCCAAAAGGTTGTAGGCTGTAGGCTTTGGCAAGAGGTATTGTTTCAAATTACAAATCTGCTACCTATTTTATTTTATAAAAAATATTTGTGAGAATTTACAAGTCTGGAAGTCTATATAGTAAACCGCTCAGTCACTCAGCCTCTTTGAATGAGTAGTACATTGTCAACGTTTGAAAAATATAGATATTATTATGGTTGATAAACTTGGTACAGAATGAGAATGGTTTGTATAAAATAGGCTAGGCTTATTAAAGTATTGAAACCATATTTTGTAGAGAATTAGGAACAAATTATAATGTACCTAATCAAATCTCAATTGGAGAAAAGCTACCTACTTATACATACATAATACTGATTTTTTCTTGCATGAAATAAAAAGTAAACTGTATTTTAGTATGCATATTGGTTAAACAATGATACGACTTTGGTATAATAAACATCATATTTTAAAAATCCTTTTACATGTCACAATCACAGGCGAATTATCATGCTATTCGCATTAATATTACTGTATTTAGGATATGAAATAGGCAAAAACCATTATTTTAACTCTTTCCATTTTATATTACTTGGATTAAATAGTATAACAATATGGAATGCATACTTTTACTACGTATATAGATACCACTGCCTGTTTAACACTTTGAAAATAAAGTCATTTTTTTCTGCACCATAACATACATTTTGTGTATATAAACTTTAGTTAACTTTGCATAATATCTTTTTATCTCTCGAGCAAAATGATATTCTTTTCTTCTCTCTCTCTCTCTCTCTCTCTCTGACTGACTGACTATTCTTAGTTTGTGTAGGATGGTAATGGCTCATGAAAAAACTGGCACATTTTGAAGTGAATGACATTAGAAATTATTCCTCTCTTTGTGGACTTCCGTATTAATATAGCAAACTTTCATGTTGTGTAACCATGCATAAAATTAAAGCAGTTTTTACCTTCCATCCATCCAACGTTTTTTTTGTCTCTCCTCGCACCACTCATACCACTACTCATTCACTTCTTTTTTTTCCCATTTTGTCTCAGTCCAATTTTCATCATCATGATGATCATCAGAGAATAAGAGATGTGTTTTTATAGTTGATTATCTAGGTATCTGTTTTATGTGCCATAGTAAATCTGCATTAAATAATGCTGTGTAAGTAAATGTAGCTAGTTACGTTTGCCGTATATCTAACTAGCTTGAGCTTGCATAAATACTTTGGCTGGTGGGGACTTTTTTTTTATTCTTTATATACATACATTTCATGCATACAGGTATACTCTATATTTTTTACCTACATTCACTTTGACGTATTTTTTAAAAACATTCATGTGTCGACAGTAATTTACATAATAAATTTCGCAAAACAGCAAAAAAATGTAATAATCAGAGGTTGTTAAATTAGCATTGAATCAAGTTAAAGCAGGATCAAATGAATATTACAAATGCATTTTTAACGCATTCGTTCACTTTTATTTTTATCATTACATTATTGCAAATAATTATCAGTTAGTACTTTTTTATGAGTGCAGTACGTACTGCGTACTAATAAAAATTTAAGACAAACAAGCACAACTGGAACAAATTGAAACTTGAAACCATCCAATTGAATATTATCTCTCATTTATCGATCATTTCATTCAATAGCCTTAGTTCTACAGAACTATAACAATTTCCAACAATACCATAATAAAAATATCGTAAACTTAACAACTTCACACTAAATGAAATAGAGCAACACATACAATTTGTTTTAATATATTTTATCATATCTGAAAACAGATTGATGTTTACCATGTGTCTATCTATTTAATAGAGTGTACTATATAATAACCTTTCGATGACGTTGTATATTCATTCACTTCAACTGGAATTCTAATATTATATTTCTTGCACTCAAAATAAAACCCTACTATATTACTTTACCTGCCTTGAAAAAAAAATCTGTTCTCTTAAAGTCATACAACCACTACTTCTACTATACTAACAGATGCATATGTCCCCTCTTGATGCAAAAGCAATATCAATATTATAAAAGAAGTAGAGAGAAAAAAAATTATTATTTCCAAAAAAAAAAACTTTCCCTTTCATTTTTTACGAGCCCTCAATTTTCTCTCTTTTGTGCCTTTTCTGATTGGGTCATTTTTCCATGTTCTCTTCCATTAGAAGTATACAATGGGAAAAAAAGAGTCTCTCTCTTTCTATCTGTCTGCTGCAGAAAAGGGAAGGTGTAAGAAGAAGAAGAGTTCCATTATGCATATAGAAAAGCAATAAGTGATGTGTTATGTTATGAATGGAGAACATTGAATAGGTTTTACACACAGAGACAGAAGAGTACCTTCTGTCTGTACACCAACTACTACCACACACAGTTGTAATAAAAATTTGCTGCACAGCAAGATGATGGGAGTCTTTTTTTTACTCTTCTTGTTGAATAAGAATGTATGGTAAATATTAAAATAACAGCTACACCATCTTTCTTCCAAGTTCCAAAAGCGTAGATAATGGGTACGTGCATATAATATACCTATGTAGGTAGTACAGTATACTTATATAGGCATTCAATAGTCAATATATTACCTGTAAGTGCAAGATATATTGTATATTTTGTTGTCATCTTAAGCAAAAAGTGAGTTGTGCACATGTTCATATATGCACGCCTTAATGATATTCCCTGGAGAAAAAAAGAGTGCAATGCGCTTTTTTATATTTGTTCTTAATATGTACATTCAGATTATTAGAGATTCAGTTGGATATTTGTGTGTGTGTGTGTGTGCGGCTGGCTGCTGTACGTATACTTTTATGTTTATGAAGTTTTAGTTGGGAGAAGATAGAAAATGATGATTTGATGACAATGACTGCGATGATGATGACTACTCACTCATAAACTCCTCTTCAACTTTTTTTATGCTCTAAAACCTGTACATTAGGAAAGTAATGATTATTATGATGGTAATAATAATAGTGAGTGGAAAACGGAAATATATGTACATTTTTTTATTTGCAATAATTGCGTTGATGTATTCGGATATAGCCGAGAAGTGTATTAGAGAAATGCAAAAACATGAAAAATGTAAAGCTCGGCGATAATACGTATTACATGTATGCAACTAAGTAATAGTTACTCGCGACAGTTTGAATTCTTTTTTTTTATTTTAAGAAGGACCGTAGTGTAAAATTTTACTGGCATTTTTTGTTTATTAGATTTTTGGCTTCGTTATAGTAGTTAGTCCAAGAGCCAGGAACGAAATTACAACGCGTTAATTTTGAATTTTTGTTCGACAGTACTGTTCTCATGCACTGTGTTCTGTGATAGCATTTTGCGTTAGGCTTAGGATTGGTGTCGTCGCAATCAAGTACAAAAAAATAAGTTTTAAAATGTCGTTACTAATAATATGCATTCGAGCGCGTAGTCTGTGAAATGTCGCACTTGAAACACATTCAAATTCTTCAGAAGCAATTTTCCGAATATTTCACGAACAATGGATATTGATTAGGGTGACAGTTTTTGATTGTAACTTTTTACACAATGGTTGTACATTTTTATTGAAATGAGATTAAATCGATATGACATATTGAGAAATCTTTAGTAAAGAAAGGAATTAATTCACGCATTCCTCGAACGTAACAGTAATACGTACAATCATCATATCTTGTCAAATCAGTTGTATGGTAGAATAAAACACCCAGTGCGGTTGGAGAAAATGCAGTGTATTGTGCAACAATGTTAACTAACAATGACAAGGTGAAAATATGTTAATGATTTATTTGAAAAAGGGGCACACAATGTTTTCCTATTATGAGAAGGATTTTTTGGGATCAGAAAAAATATGCTTCCATGAATTCATAACAATTGAAAATCCTTTTCCGTCTGTTGTTTTCCTCAGAAAAAAAGGTGTTTTAAACAGGCTATTGATTGAATTGTCAATATGAAAAATATTATTTTAGATTAAAAATGCGAAAAATACATATAAATTCAGAAACTGTGTCCCAACTTGGCTCAACTTTTATTCTATTATTAAGGAACACTGTGTACACTATAGAAAATGTTTGACATGCATACCAATCATCCCAACTACCAGATCGCATTCATGAATCATACGTTAATTTAATAAATAGACAGGTGGGACAAATACTAAAACATTTTGTTGGAATTTTTTTAAATTTCCCATTTGCATGGCAAGGTATTATATCCTGTAAGTACAGCTAGTAGACATGTGAAAAAAAATCTGGTGTTTTATGTAAAATACTTGCACTATTGTACTTACTACTGCTGCTGGAGAGAGCCTCAGTTTGCTAGCAGCAAACAAAAATAATAACAACAACAAATAATACAGCAATGAAAAAGACGCAGAGAGTCAAGTCAAACGAAACCTAATTCTGCCAAAGGAGAAAAAACGTGAGCATTTATAAGAGTTAGAGCACTTAAAGGACTGTAATAAATCGTTCCAATGTGCATAGCTGTCAGAGTGTTCGTTAATTTTTTGATTTATTCCATGTCCTCCTTTAACCGTCAGCCTAATTTATTGGAGCAAAATAAATTCTCTCTGCAAATACCTCGTTCATACTAAAAATTTACTTTTTTATACTGGCTCTCGTTGCATATAGTACATATATCATACATAATACGACCAAGACAAGACATTAATGTATAAATTTTCGGCAGCAGCAGCAGCGGTGTATTAGTTTTTTTTTCAGATGTATATTAATGCAATAATAATACCTCCGAATAAAAGAGATTTTTTTTCTTCATCATTTTTAAGTAACCAGCCAGTCTTAAAAATTTTTCCTTTGCCTATTTCCTTCTACTTCATATTATAGGTACATATCATCAAAAAATATGATGATGATGATCATCATCATCATCGTGATAGTTCTTGTTAGGTGGTTTGGCTTGTCTTGGCTGGCTTACGGTATGATTTTTCTGCTGTGTGTGTGTGTGTGTGTAGCAGTAGTAGCCTCAACNTGTGTGTGTGTGTGTGTGTAGCAGTAGTAGCCTCAACAATTTTTCAAACCGTATAAATTCAAACAAGTAATTAGCTTCACAAATCACAGCATGGAGCTTGTGCGCAAAATAGATGAATGTGGTAATATTTTTTCTCCTTCAGACAAACAATGGGAAACTGAAGGAACGCACAATTTTATTGTTGCTTTATGCTATTTAATAACATCTTTCCGTGTTTAAGTTTCTTTTCCGTTTTCTCCTTCTCTAGCAGTACCAGTATTTACTACTACTTAAGAACTTCGTGCCAACTACATAGCTGTACCTTTTTATTATTCACAAAATATTTAATAAAAAGTACACAATTTTGTAGTATTTTTGCTTCTTTTTTTTCTTGCAAATTGGGACATAAAACAAAGAGACCTAGAGAAAGAAAGGATTAATATTTACTACTACTACTACTACTGTGTTGTACAAAGCTTTGCTTTTGTAGCTTAAAAATGGCTTTTTATGTTTTAAAAAATTGTAAATATTTTTTTTTTTCTATTTTTTTCTCAGGTGGCCTTATACTAGGAAATATTACGACAGTCCAACGACACTTTTCATCAGGAATAACAATCTGCTTCTAGTACCAAACAGTTTTTACCTTTTCCAAAATAGAATACTGTTTTATACAAGGAAAATATTATTATGGTCTTCTACTATTTTGTACGTCCGGAAAATTGGAAAACAGAGTATTACAATTAACGTTCATTGCCTTAACTGTATTAACTTGCGCCTGGTAGTAAAAAAGGTAACCCTTTTTCTATACAACTCACTACTCGTCCATATTCATCAAAAAAAAGAACAAGACCTCACAACAGCAATACCGCCATCAACATCATCACCAGCAAGCAGTGAGCACTTTGTTACATCGCCGTCGCCGTTGTTGGAAGAATTGGTAAATTACTTAATTTTCTACTAATTAAAAATTGTATGCTAGCTTTTAGTCCTTATAGCAAAGTAAAAAAAAACACTTACAACAATGGGGACGCACACAAATAGAAGTAACAAGAGAAAAAAAATGATTCCATTATAGGTGTATATTTTTTAAAGCTTCGAATGAAAACGGTATTAACCATTCTCTTTCTTAATGACTCGAAGCAGTCATTACTACAAACTGCTGATTAAATTTTTATACTTTCCTAACGAAAATAACAGAGAAGGAGTACAATGCAATTATTATAGAGTTTTCTTTTTTAAAAAAAACATGAAAGAGCAGAGATTCATTCGGCAAGAAGAATAAGAAGAAGAGGAAAGAATCTAAAAACTAAAGAAAAATGTTCCATTTTTTTTCTTTTAGTTTTGTCTATATGGCATTGGCATTTAAAAAAATTCCCCTGTGCCATTGCTGACAAAAGTGGTGGTGGTAGAGAGAGTGCCATACAGTTTCATTAATATATTTTTAATGTATAAAAACACTCGTCAAACTAAACAACAACTAAACAAAAATATATTCTCTTTTTTTTCTCTCATCTCAACCCTTTGACTACACACAACTACTACCATACCACTACTATATTAAGGTATCAGAATATAAAAAAACAGAAGAATCCTTGAGGGCTTTTTACTTAGCATTGTACATACTTTTCTCTCATATCGTCTGTCTCTCATTTATAACTTCTCTTTGCTTTTTTAAGATAACTTGTTCAGTTGAGTTTTATGTAGTGTCGTGTTATATAACAGCATATACAAATTTTATACGTAATGCATTGAAATGTAAGGTAAGTTTGAAAAATATTTACTTTTACATAATGTACAGCTTGTAGAAATAGTAGTAGTTATAATAATATTAACACAGAGAGACAGTCAAATATTAAATTGAGAAGCTACTACAACCACCACCGCCACTACCATTCTCCACCTATAACTACCTAAATAAGATGACGTTAAGTTAACAGTACGGACTTTTACATCTTAGTGCTTTTGTATCATGAACAAGAAGAAGAAGAAGAAGCATTTTACTATTTCTTCGGCGACGACAACAACGACGGCACTCTGTCTCTTCTCTCTCTCTCTCTGTGCAATTCCATTTCATTCTTTTCACAGTAATAATATGCCATACAGCCAACTACTACTACTACCGCCACCAAAACCAAGTATCCCAATTCCATCCATAGAGTACAACTCAATTCTTTCAAAGATTTTTTTATATAATTTTTTTCTTTCTTTTTTTTACTTCTTCGGAGCACATTATTCGGTAGTAGTTGTTGTGCTCTCAACAATAAACGTAAAAAATAATTGGATTTGAGATTGGAAGGCAAAATTAAGTTGTGATGCGTGACAAATGATGTTTAGCAAACGAGTAATAGTAGGAGTTTGGTATAAGCAGAGAACATTGTACAATTTGAAAGAGATGACGACGACGACGACGACGATCGTTCTTCCATTAATTCTATCCTTCAGTTTGCTTTTTTTCTTCATGAAACATTCTTTGAAAAGCAAGCAGGATAGTACTAGAATCAGAATAAATACGTTTTCTTCTTTTTAAAAAAAAAAAAAAATTGAAAACGAGTCATTTTTCGGCTTATGGATGTATACATGTATTCAACACTGAAAAAAATGTTCCAAACGAGGTAGGAACACAATAATATTCAATTCATTTGCAATAATAAGCAAGAACTAGGACTTTCATTCCAATCAACTAGAGGGTGGCAATTAAAACTTTGACAGAAAAGAAAACGTTTAATTGTTAAAAATGCTTAATCAGAGATAATCTAAATGCTAATGGTAATTGCAATTTGTACAAAAAGTACTACTACTGCTTCTGATGATGACTGTTACATCTCTGAGTGTTTGCTTATTGCTCAGTTTTTTAAAAAATGTGCACCGATTAAACAAATGCACATTTATACCGTAATATTTCAAAACGACAACAGCACACACGGAGGTAGTGCATACAACATGCAATTCACTGTGCTAAAAACTAAAGTCTAATTTTTAAGTACAAATTGTTAATTACAGTTAAATTACTAATCGTTTATCATGCTGTTTCACTTCATGTATTTAATTTGTATCCCTGCATATTTTCTTTCTGTCTGTTTTTGCATAATTTATCCTGCGTCAGACACACACCGTCGCGCTGCTACCAGCAGCAAGCAACAATGCTCATTGTTCATCACACCACATATACCATACGCTATGAGCATGGAAAGGTATGATTAAATCCTTATTTTCATGTGGTCACATAACAAACTAAAATGCACACGTCTTCTTACACTTTTTTTACTTCTTGGTTGCTGTACAAACTCAACTTTTTTTTCTTGTCTTATCTTTTCTACCCTTATGGTATATTACTTTCCTAGTTTTGAATGATAAAAAAGGTAAAAAAAAAATTTTGTGTGCAGTGTTACTCTGCTTAGTCAAGTTAACTACTGCATGTACGTGCTAGCAAACTGTTTTGAAAGACAGCAGCCGCATCACATGCACACATGAAAAACCTATGCACTCAGCATTTAAGTAACTTCATCAAGCATTTTAAACAATAATATATGACATTTTTCAAAAAAATTTATTTCTTAGTTAGCACTATCATTATTAATACTGCTTTTTATGTAATTGTAAAAACGACAGACTTATTGAAGGTATATTCTGAATACCTATGTATTAGTGTGATTTGAATATAATGGAAGATACGCTACTAAAAGCAATGATGCACATGTTACTAGCATTTACTGTGGCACACACTAGTAGCCATACAGTTAAGTATTACAATAATGAAAAATGCTGGTTTGAAAATAATAAAGAAGCAGTCAAACTCAAAAAAAGAAGACCTGCTGCTGTTGTTGCTGCTTTATCAACACCACACACCACCTCCAACAACAACCACCACCACCATCACCACAACTGCTGCTTAATATTATGCTTTAGCTCTTGTTCCCCATTTCGCTATCCCCACATAAGAGAAACGCTGCTGCTGCTGCTGCTCTTCTCCTTTTTTACTTCTACTTGTATTGAATGCCCCAACAGCAGCAGCAACCAAACTTGAGAGAAGAACACAGATAAAAGCTAGCTAGTAGTGGGGGATAAGTTTTTAGAGGTGTCGGAATACTAGATGTTGTGGAGTTGGACCGATTCACTTTTGAGCCAAGACTCCAGTCTGCAAGGGAGTCTCAGTCGTGGAGCATCTCTCATGTTACAGCTCTCTGTAGAAGCATACAATTTTTTTATCAAAGCATTTTCTCTGTTCTGTTCGTCTCAACAAGCAAGCAACAAAGGAAAAGCGTCCTGTTTCCGAATATACACATACACATGTGATTTCATGAACAACGCCAATTACCATACAATACCAACAACAACGCCAAATCATCATCACACACGTACCACAACTGTACGCAAACAGATTTTTCACTACACACATGTGTGTAGTAGTACCAAGCAAGGATTATATTTTTTTGTCCATATTTAAAAACACACTTCTACAACAACTGCTTCCCTTGGTCAATGGCTCTGATGGTTGTTTTTAATACAACCTTGAAAACCAATTGTTTTTACAATAATAATAGTAAAATAAAATATACAGCCATAATCATAAATACGTCATCAACTTGATTTCTCTGGAAGCTACAACAGTACCATTCCTTTCTAGGGAAGAGAACAATAACTGGAATAATAATATAACAACACGTTGGATTGTAAATGCAGTGAATTGTTTTTTTTTCTTGTGGAATATTAAAATAGGAAGAAGAAAAACACTTGACATTGTTATGCAGTATATATATACTGTGGCTATGAACAGTTAGAGTTGACATTATATTAAAAAACGTGAAAAAATAAAGGTATACTATATTCCTGTGAAGAAAAAACATATAAATATATGTTACTGTTTTTGTTATATGGATATTTTTTTGTTTATGACAGTGGAATGATAAAAAAGGGATTATTTAATTATTATCCATAACTTGGGTACTTGCTCCTTATCCAAAGTATAAACAGGAAAATATATCTTTCTTCTTTTTTTTTAAAAAAAAAGTAAATCCGTGTGTGGTTGACATTTATACATATGGTTAGATTGATATTGAAAGAAGGAGAGAGAGAGAGAAAAGGAAAAAAAGTTGGAACAAGTACATAAATGCCAAAATCACTCTTTTACTACTGCACCAGTAAGTAGAAGCAACAAACAAGTACTTTGAATGTGAGAAAAGAAAGAAAGTTTGGTTAGTAATACAGACAGAAAGAGAGTGAGAGAAGGAGAAGAAGAAGAAGAGAAAAAAAACTTACATAACATACGCATGTTACACTATATCTATATATTTTATTTTTCAATGAAACAACCAGCAGCAGAAAGAATCATCATCAACGTCAGCAGCCTCCTCAGCAGCAGTAATGCAATATAAACATACATGAGCAACAATAAAACGTTTTAAGTAGCATATGGAATTTCTTTCTTTCTTTCTTGGACAACTTGTTCAACTGCCTAAAAAACTCACTGATTGAGTTGTTGTAGGTATACATTCACACACAGACAGAGAGAGAGAGAGAAATACACAAGAGTAGCTGAATATTACGCTATTCTCTCTTTACATTTTTATGTATACAAACTTTACTTTTTGCGCAAACTTGTCAAAATATTTTTATGTGGTTGCTGGTTTTGGAAGAAAAACAGTAACGTAAGTACGTAGCATTACGTACACACACGTTCCATACATACACTTGTAAAAGAAGTAAGAGAGAGAGACATTGTTGAATAGTGAGTGATACCTGTTTCCTTCAATAACAAGAGAGAAAAACAGAGAACTTGAATGCAATAACAGAGAGAAAAAAAGTTTTGTTACATATGAAAGCGTTTTGTCAAACTGTGAAGAAAGATATCTATCTGCCTGTATGTAAAAAATACGTGGAGTACAGAGTACATACAAACTGAGCAAAAAAAATAACATTGAATCTTCAAACCAAAGTTGCAGTACTATTACATATACGTAGAGGGAAAAAAAGAGAACTTTAGATTTTATTTATATCAATGAAAAAAAAGTGACGACTACTGTTGAAAAACTATACACAGGGAATCTGAGAGAACAACGGACAAGCTAAAAGGCAGTATAATAGTTATACATAATACAGCGTTTAGCATATTCCTCCGGTAAGCAAGCGTCATTGTGTCAGAAAGAGAGAGAGAGAGAGAGAACAGAGAGCAACCATATCTTCCAGGAAGAAATCTACTAGCTCTGTGACTACTACAACAACTACACACTTAATATATCATAGTGAAAGGAAACTATCCATTTGACACATTGCCGACATCATAAGGACCGCATATATACAGTAGAATAATATCCTGTGTGAATCGAGAACAATTTATGCTAGTATAGTAAACAGGGGAAAAAATCTCTTTACTGCTGTATACATATATTATAATCGCACATCAAGAGAAGGAAGAAGAAGAGGAAGTACTACAACTGCCACTTACAACAAGCTTCAACCACCACCACTACCACCTCCGTTTGGAGTAATCATCAGCAAGCATCGCCCTTACTATTTTCTACCCCTGTACAACAGAGAACTACACACCACTGTTAGAGAAGTAGTAATAGTAGTAGAAAAGCACTATTACTATAACATCAACAACAACTATTCCTTCATCGACGTCCTCCAGCAAAACCGTGGACGTATTTCTACTACAACTCTCTATATACCAGGAAGGGAACGAGGATTGAACAACTTAGAGAAGTCATGTTTTATGTATGTGGTCACTAATGCGTTTCTTTCTAAATCTCGTTGATATTCACTAGCTGATTTGATGAAATCCGATAAAAGTTATGGACTTTGGTTTAAGCAGAGTAAAAAGAGAGAGAGAGAGAGAGAGAGTTTATATAGTTTTCATCTTTCACCTTCTTTATACCTCTCTCACGTACTTTACTTGGATTGTATATTATTATGCTTCTTCTTTTTTTTGCTTTAAACCAAGCTCTATTCTGTTTTGCTTTTGCAGATCAAAAAATAGCATAAAGTGCATAATAGTATGCATATTAAATTATTTTCCATTACTTACCGATTTGTTCAATTTCTTTTTTTGTTTCTCTCGTCTTACCTATCTCATCATATTTTTTTTCTTTTTCCGAATCAATTTTAGCAAAATAATATGTTCATGAATGACGCATACATTACTTAAAACCATCTTAAAAACTTATTGGAATATACATACGCAAAAAAATGAGATAAACTTCTAGTACAGCAGTCAACATCATATACTTTACGGTTTGCAATCACCATAAACATTAAAACTACGTAAAAATGTAAGCTCAAATCCTCCATCATGTAGAATAGTGTAGAATGATGTTCGAAAGCAGTTAGTTTTTTTTATGGGGGGTAGTGAAACTTGCGTTGTTGGTTAACAGAATCAACAAATAAACTACATAAGCGTAAGTAAACTAAACAATATGGGGTGGGGATGATGATGGGAATTGGGAAAGGAAACAAGAACAAAAAATGTTTATGTTCTTGTATAACCTTGCTTGATAAACTTTCTACCATCATTATTATGTATACATGGTCGACATGGGTCAACTGCAGAGTAAAAGTTCACTAGAATATTTTCACATCACATCACAACCAAAATACCCAATAATTCTTCACTGGTCAACAAAAAAGATAAATGTATAAAAGTACCCCGTAAGTTTTTAGTAGTTATATATGTGCGGTCAATGCAGTAGTAGTAGCAGCACAGCGTACTTTCTATACGTACACATTTTGTTCAACTCAGGTATTTAAATTAAGCTCTGGGAAAATTTACTTTTTTTCAGTATTTCTCCATCATCCAATAAGAAAAGCAAATAATAGAAAGAGTTAAGCTGATTTCAGTTTATGTGTGCAATACTATTCTTCTTTTATTACATGATTTTGTAGTCGTATCATGCATGCGTACACACTATATTATTATTATTATTATTACTATCGAAAACCTATTCGCAGAGTTGAATAACAGTTTTTCGTGACAATGATGATTTCCGTTTGCATACACTAGCTAGCGTAAAAGTACATTGTAGGTACATATACATGCATACATTTTTTGCTGGTCATTGTACAATAATATTTTTTTTCTCTTTTGTGTATTTTGGTGACCCTTTGGTTTTGGTTTGTTCAAAAAACATGGAGAGAGCAGAGTCGTTACTGGTATTTTGATTTGCAGATGAAATATCTGACTGAAATAGAAATTCTTTGGATTTAGATTTTGCATGTTTGCATATCAATGAGATGTCCAGTTGACGGAAAATACAAAGTACTCACTCGTTGGACAGTGTGTAAATACTACCTGATGTTATTATCATTACACACACAGAGGAATGTAACAACGTAAATCTATGTACTTTTAACAGAGTATTCTGAATATAAACATCATAAAAAGCGTTAGGTTACAACTTTTAGAGAAGAGCACAAACATAGCATACATAAAATACTTTGCAAGTTCCAAGTAGAAGCAGAAAAAAACAAGTAAGGTAGCGACAAGCAAAGGGGGATGATAATGCTCATTGCTCAAACAACACAGCTTTGTCTGCTGGAGTTGAGCTAACCCTACTGAATATTATACGATGTGTTTCTTGTGAACTAGTATAAGCTCCTTTGTAGTCCAACTATGTCCTTTTTATACTTAAACAAATGCATCAGTAAAGTAAAGTAAAAAAAGTACATCATGACGATAATAATCATCATTGAGGTCGGTAATGGTGGTATGTAGTAGTAAAGGCATAATATTACTGGACGGAGACACAAAAAAATGGTAAATGCACAATAACAAGCAATGATGATAATGTGATGGTGGTAGCACACAGTGTTTATGCAGAGGGTGGAGTAGAAAGGAAAGCCCTTGTGAATCTTAAATATTTTTGTATTATGCAAGGTAACATTTTTTCTACCACGGTGCATGCGGTGGTGATCAGAGAAAAAATAAAAAAAGAGAGTTCATTTATTTGCCCATCGTTAGCAAAGTGCATCGTTGGTCATTCATCTCATGATTTGGTGATGATGTCGTTAGGGATTTTTCATCCCTTGTGTGCTGTGGTCCACCCACTTGCCAAGAAAGTATGTTAAAAAGATGTTTTAAAATAGTGGGTTTTGAAAAGTTTAAACAATGATGCTAAAACATCTCGATTAGCTTGTGCACGTCATTCATTCTCACGTTGCCCCGTACTGTTTTCACTTGTAAAGACGGTTCGTTTCGACTAAAACATACAAGACATAGATGAATTAAATCGTTTTTAGAAGAAATGAAAACTATTTTTGCTGAATTTTATTCTTCAGTTTTTAGGTTTCAAAAAGTCCAAGAACTTGTTTATCAAGCGTAGCTAAATACTCAAAATCAGTCAAGAAAAAATAGATTTAAGAGAGGTATGGTATAAAGTATAGTAGGTATATAAAGCACGTACCTACTACTACGTACTCCAGATATTATAACTGTAAAATTTTACAAATATACTTTCAACCATCATTATTTTTCATATAGGTTATGACTTTTTTGCTACAAGTATACTCATAATGACTTGAAATTTAGTGAGTGAGTCAACCTTTATCTAGGTCGCAGAAAACTAAATTTGCACCTGTTTCCTGAGCCGAAAAGAAGCCCCGCAATATACATGTACTACTACACTTTAGTGAATGTGAGCAAGACGCAGTATTATGGTGATAAAAATCTATCTTTAGTTTCCTCTTTATGTGTTTCTAAACGCTGATGTTTTTGTCTTTGCAAAAATTGTGACGCATCATCGAAGTTTGCTTTAGTATACACACCATCACACCACTGTGCACGCAACATTAAGCGCATGAAGGGCTGGTGGAGAAGCAAAAAATACGGGGTTGATTAGCTTGAGTTTTGCTGTATACTAATACTCTTGTAGAACACTATAGCGTTATTTTCAACTTGAATACTTTTGATATATTCTACAGCAGAGTTTAAGAAAACTAGTATAAAAAGGCAAAGCGTGTAGTATCCAAACAAGAGCTTAAAAAATAGGGAGTAGCAAATAATAGCAAGGCAGCTTCCGTTGTTGTATAGCACGTCGCCCCATAACTCATACCTATAGAGTTAAGCCAGACTCTAGGAGGAATGGCATCAATGCAGTACGCATTCCTACGCTGAAAATATATCACTCGCTACATCTTTGAAGCCCGACATACCTCATGCAGTTTTTACTAGAACTGTTTTCTGTTCTCTCATAGCGAGTTGCAGTACAGCCAAGAAATTCATAACAGAACATGATGTACTTTTACATTCTGGTATGTATCAAATATAATATTCTCTTTTTATTCACTTTCTTAAAGTACAAAACGGACTTTGTAATACCGACGCATAAAAAAAATTTGTATCAGCAACAACAAAACCATCACCACACTATCATTGAAAGTTGCAAGGCAAATTACAAAATAAGAGACCACATTGAATTACTGCTCTCATTTAATCCACATGAAGACACTTTCAGAAAAAAAGTGAAAGCTGTCACGTAATAATGAGCAGGAATTGTAGCAAAATACAGAGCCACGTAAGGGTAACGATGCAGACAAATTGTATCCTAATTCAAATACTGTCTTAAACTATGACAGTTTGAACAATATGCTACGTTATTTACCGAAATATGGTAACTTTTCTGTACTAGCTGATGTAGCTGTACTTTTAGTACTATTGATGTACATTTTTGGTGCATTGAGGTGAGCAAAGATATTATATCCAAGAGCAAAAGGAAGTTTTCATAATCAGGCTGAATATAATTCATATCGACTGTTGACGACTTTGGTGTTGCAAACTGCGCGTTATATTGTTTTAATCAGCCAAGTA
>JAHZMZ010001217.1:0-15911 GCA_027743805.1 Lepidocyrtoides sp. E14 | reverse complement strand
TTGCTCATTTTTACCATTCTGTCTAAACATCTGAAACTAAATGCGTATTTTCGTTGAAGGGTTTTGTAGGTACGTACCCTTACATAAGCACGTGTGTATGCGTTCGTTTAAAAGTATATATCGATAAGTACGGTAGTCCCTTTACATTCATTTTAACAATAATTTCCATCCGCAAAAACAAGGGGCAAACCAGCAGCAACAACAACAATAACAATAGTATGATCATAATGATGATGATGATGAAGTGATGGGTTGTTGTGTGAGAGAATTAAAGCAGAGCAAAACTGCAAAAGTTTACCTTTACTAAACGCACCACAATTTCTTTGCTGTTTGTTGTGAGTATAAAAAAGTAATGTGCATTATCAAGTGATTATAAAAATGTTACTGGCTATATCTAATGCAATATTTTTGCAGTAACAATAAAAATTATATTTAAAAAAACTCAAGTAAGAACACAAGCACAGAGTCCTATCCCTAGTCTACATGAGTGACTAGACTAGATCAGTCATCGTTATTTAGCATTATGTATATATCGTGTGTTGTTGTGCTACTACTTACCCTTTCAATTCAATTCAACCCTTTTAGTTATTTAGCGCAACATATAGAACCACAGGAGAACGTTGCCTTCTTTCATGATAAAGAATGATTCGCATCATATTTACTTATGTTCTTGCGCTTTATTTTGCTATATCCACATCCCTATATATTTAAAAATATTATTGTATGATTTTTATGCTAATTCCTTGACAGATACAGTGCAACTGCATTATACGATATGAAGTACACTTCAATAGATTCCATTGTAGTCAGGCATTCTTTTTGCCGTAAATGATAGCTCGTAAATTTTGAAGCTATCTTAGGTATCCATTCATATATACAACATAAAAAGTTAAATGATTCCACCTTCTTTGCCTCATTTACCTTTGAGCTCTCATCCGGATCGTGTGACAACTTTTTTCAGTTGTCGAGTCACCTACAATAAAGATTGGATCATCATCAGTTTCTAGCGAGAAAAAATAATCATCATTAGTCATTGGACAAGGTTGTGACTATTCCACAAATTGTGACTGGAAGTGATAAAAAGTGTTTTTGTGGTGGGATCATTAAATTAGAGTTAATTAGTGATTTTTAAAATAATTTTTATTTTGTCTTTTTACGATCCGGTATTGGGAAAAATCAGTGAAAATGCGGTGGGCGCTGGTAAATTGAATAAGTGATTTTACAAAGTGGTTGTAAGATTAGCTTTGATGTAAATGCGAAGCCTGCATATGATTTTAAATGTGAATTTGCCGTTATGAAATGCTTGGTTTGTTCTTGTTAGGTATTCTTATTGGTGAGTGTCCTCGTGAGCCAAGTGTTGGCTCAGGACTCTACAGAAGATTCACCAGCTCCAAAACGAGTTTTGAAAAAGTATCGTGTCCGTCGTCCAGTTGTTGTAGATGATCAAGGGAATGTAGTCAGAGCGGGTCCAAGACTTCGTAGGGTTCGTGTAAAGCAACCCAGACCAACAGTTGAGACTGCCGCTCTGCAGGGCAATCCACCTCAGCCAGTTTCCCCTCCACAACAACCACAGCAACGCCCACAACAAATTCGACCTCAACCACAGCAGCAGCAATCCACACAGCCCATTCTTCTCTCCACAAACCCTCCAAGACTTCGTCCTACCGTTGCTGTAGCTCCACCCCCATCTCCAGTGCCACAACCAACTCAGCCAAGCCGTACATTACAGGTTCAACAACCACAGCCAAAGCTTAGGAAGCTTGAACCGGTTAGTGAAATAATGTTTTTTCTAGTTTTATTTCGACAATAGACAATTAGGTTGCTAACAGTTCAATTACTTTATAGTGCTCCTTCATTACACATAAATATAACAGTATGTCCATACTCCCTGTTGTTTCCCCCACAGAGAACAATGCAATAATGACCGATTAACTTAATACATTTTTAAGAAACTTCTTTACCAAAAATGGCCTAATTACAGTTTATGTGGGCTAGCCTCTGAAGATTGTAGACGAGCGTTGGTGTTATAGTAGTAAAAACGCGTAGTAAAAGTGCAAAATCTCATAATAACTTTGTAAAATATCCATTCATGCTTCGGGTGAGTATGCAACGTATAGGTACAGAGATACAGGTTATTTCCTATGTTTTTGTTGAATGAAATTGCATTTTGAATGAAGAGGCGTAAGTATTGATATTACTCCATCTACTACTCACCACCAATTTGATGGCGATGCGATGATGCTGTGAAAATTGTGTATGAGTGCGTACTAGACAACGCAACGTCGTACACGAATTAAGTTATTATAACATATCTACCTACTAAAAGATTAACAATTATTATATCATACTGTCAAACTTTTATTACGCACAAAATTGCAATCCGCATGATAATACTTTGTGATATAATGGGGCAATTTAAAAGAAATGAGATACAATGACTTTTATATGCAGCTGGTAGACATAATTCCGCACTGATCTCTTTTACCTCTTGTTCCGTTTCTTTCCTTTGCACTGCGGCACGATGAGTACCGCCGCACTGTAATGTTACACTGATATATCAGTAGTAGAGGAGAAGATAACGACATGTACATTCAGAAACAACCAACGCATAAAAAATAACAGAAGCACATTGTATGTATAACAGCCTATTTACTAACGACGATTCTTTAAAAGTGGCTTGGCTCTTTTTTTCTTATTGAGTTGACAGAAGTAGAGCTGAGATGAATTAAGATGGAGATAAAGCGACAAAGGAAGCAGGAGCGGAAATACATATTGTCAAAGTTTCTGATTGAGATAGGATAACCTGCTGAGTTGTAAAGTATACAAATGTATTTCTAAGTAGCGCTTAAACATAAATTAAAAATGGTACTATTTTTTCCCGTCCAGGAGAAAGGGCTCGCCATATAGCAAGAAATTGTGTTATATTGTAGTTTCTGTATGCATATTACAATACATGCATCTGTTGCACTACATTTTAAAATGCAACATTTTTTGCCTTGGAGTTTAGCCCGAGTCGCATAATTTGCAACTCCTCTCCTCTTGAACTGTCGCATTTCTAGCGAGAATAAATAAATTAGCAAGTTAACATATTATGTTGATGATTGTACTTGTTGGGTGGTGGTTGTTAATATTATCCAAAGTACTCTCAAGAGCGTAGTATAATGTTGGGTCATGTAAAAAAGTAAGCAGTTATCTTACATATTATTTGTCGTATTTCCAAATCCAATCCAATTAGAATTCCGTTGCACATAAATCATTTGTGACGTTTGTTACTCTGCAGCTAATAGAGCTGTAGACATAACGCAGCGAAATGTGTGACTATTCATTCTTCTCTTGAGACAAATACAAAAATAATAAAAATGTTTGTATTCCTGGTGAACAAAGTGGTCAAAGCAAGAAAATAATATTCAAGTAAGATGTTATATAACACCATCTTTATTATTATTATCATCTTTGCCACTCTTAACGTAAGCCTACAAAGAGGAGAGGGAATTATTAAGAAGACGAAAAAGAAAGTGTAATGCTATGTATGTGGCTCGCCTTGCTTTTTGGCTGCTTTTTGTGTTTCTTACAAAAAATATATGTGCAATCCTACTATAATAGTTTTTTTTTACTTTTTACGACTATTTTGGTGTATCAAGTTTCTTTTACAAAAAATAAGGCACCCAACCCAATTTTTTCTGACTTTTGCATTTATGTGTAGATAGATTGTGTGTGCCAAGAAAAAAAGTAGAAATTGTAACATTTTTCGTACAAAATATTATTTTTATTTATTTTCTTGTCAGCCATGCATGGTCCCTTGTATGCAATAATAATGTCATACGTTCAGACTAATGATTTAATACAGCTGTGCAAAGTTGGAGGGATGTATGTATAACACTGCTGCTTTGTTAAAGAAGAGGAGCCTATTATATGGGATCATCAGCATATTATAATGAACATTTTGTCGAATTCAACTGAAAACAGAAATTCAAAACAGCAGCAAGCAAAAAATATTTTTTGGCAATAAAATTTATTTTGCCTTTCTTTTGTTTTTTCTTGACGTAAAAGGATGAAAAAAGTTTTCAAGAAACAAATGTGAATAATTTGGATTTGGAGTATCTATTCATTATTTTCGTAGCGCTACATCATGAGCTAAAATACACTCATACAGGTAGCTTATTATCTCATACGAATACCAATGTATGTAGGTATAAACTGTACTTGCTTCTTAACGATAACAATCTCTAAAAATAATTGGTTCTCTAATCTGCTACTTCAGAGAGGAATGGCAAAACAAATAATTCCGAAAATTGTTGCTTTTGTAGGAGACATGTAATTCGATCTGAATTAATGGGCAATTTTTACTTTTTAGATGGTAGATGTGAAAAATAATTTTGTATGGAATACTGAATTTTGTAATTTTCTCAAAAAATCCATTTCATTTTCACAACAAAACCGTGTAGCTCCCGATTTGTTTAGCTGCAGTAGTGGTTCATGTAAAACACCTACTAATTGGCACCATTTTAAGAATCGTACTATTGAATTACTACAAGTTTGGTCGTCTGTCTGGTGCCACCAGTAATTCTTTCAAAGTGCAACTTGTAGACTTTTTAAAGTCAAAACTTTTGGTTGAACAAGAAAATAATTACCTTTGTTCACAGGACATATTAAACAGTTGAAATTATCGTTTCTTTATTATGTGCACATTTTCCTTCTTTATTGCTACGAAGCGTTTGCAAAAACCACCCTCCAAATGTACTTTATACTACCTTCAATGCACATTTGAACATTTCCTAAAAAGAAGACAGGTTAGTAGTAATTGTCTGAACTTTTACGTTCAAGGACAATTTTCCATTTTAAACAATGAAAAAATATGATGTGGATTGCTTTTTTACACATGAACTGGTAGAGTGCGCATTATTATGACTCATGACGTGTTTGCAAAGTAAGACACAACAACAATACTATTATGCAAGTAGGTTTTCCCCTATAAGTACAACGAAAAAATAGCACTCTGATTTTTCGACGATACGATCATAAAAAGAGAAGTGCACTTCAATTGTAATAAACTTTTGAATACCCATGTAATTGTAACTTTGCTTAACCATTAAAAATAAAGCTCAAAAGAATAGGACCAATAGATATCAATGTGAGGTATGATTTATGATGCAAAATACTTCAACACAGGCAAAATAATATTCAATGTGAAGATGACTAACAACAATTGAAAATGTGATTAGTTCATGGCTCATGACTTTGTCGTTTGGAAGAAGATAATTTATGGTGATGCAAACCTGCACTTGCTTTGCTATAATTTTCAAACTCGCCTTGAATGCACCTACAGAGATGAGGAGGAAAACTGTCCTCATATGACGGATTTTTATTTGTGACGACAATATCACGATATGAAAAATGCTGGTAAACATAAATACGTATACCTGATTGATGGTTCAGTTTTATGAGCCGTTTTGCAAAAATTGAGATAAAATTGATTATACATAATCTACAAACGTGAAATTAGATTGCCACAACCACTACGCCATAATATGCCAATATCTAAATGTAATAGAGTATCAGAAAAAATGAATCATTGCTTCCACCTACAACACCAGGCATTCAGGGGAATTAAAAACTGACAACGTAAAATATATGAGGATAACCTACTGAAAGTTTCTTTTATGCAGGCTTTCTTTTAAAATCGACTTAAGTCCAGGTTAATTCATTATCTGTCCGATTTATAGGAAGCATTCCTCATTCTTTGGCATACCCAATAACAAAAATATCCAGGCCACTTGTTCCTTACCAAATTTTTATCGAATTGCTTGTGGCAAATGATAATTACAAGCCATCTCATTATTGTCCTCGTGTAATTTCCCTTCTCTATTTTTTCCCTCTAAATCCCTACTTTTCCCAGATTCAATTTTTCTTATGCCTGCTCATTCTTTCCCAATTTAATTTTGACTCCACTACAGGGAACTTTTCGTGGAAAAAGAAAACAAAATCATGGTTTTAGGATAACACAAACACTTGTAATATACAATAAAGACAGACCTCGTACGATTTTGTTTTCTTGTATCCACTTTTATGGTGAATGAACCTTTGCGATTAAATCTCTAGCTAAACTTATAGGAGAAGAATCCAACCGTTTTCTTTCATTCTTACGACTTTTTGTTAAAAATAGAATATCTCTGCCTCTCAAGAAAAGTTTGTAAAATATACAGTAGTAATGCAATTTTTCCTAAGTCCCAAGTACTTAGCTATTACTAATATTATTCTGCTACATATTTATGCCAATTTCATCTAACTCCTTCTTCAAGTTGCCGTTGATCGAAAAAAGAACAAATGGTGTGCCATTAATGTTCCAAGAATACATTACATTGGCAATAAGAGTGTATTTTTTTATTCTTTTCCGTGGGGTATCTCTCGGATGGAGAAAAGGGGAATGCATTTAGAATGCTACCTGTTATTAATATGCGGTTTTTCCGATCACAATATCTTACCTTGTCGTTCCTTAAGTATAAAAGCCCCTACTTTTGCACATTATGTTTTATGCTAATATCCGCAACTGCATTCAGTAGTATTATTGGATTTCATGGAATATGGGAAACGTAACAGAAGACGGGAGAATAGAAAGATGCAAACAAAATAAAATGAATCGGTTAAAGACTGCACATGTTTGGTAGAAGTTGGTTTGCATTTTAAAACAGACTCAATTTTGTTTATTCAGAAATACTTCCTTTGCATTATCGCTTTGAGAAACTTCACGGAAACTGATAAGGATGGGGTAATTAAATGACTAAGTATGTCAGTTCTGGTAGACTCTCTTTCCTCTCTTGGCTTAATAGCACTACTACGATGGTGTTGGTGGAGGAATGATTGAGTGAAATTAGAGTGCATCATTTTCTTCTCTCTTTCAGCGTTATTTTTAGCCCCAACTGCAATTTTTCTCTTTTGTGTTAATGGAATTGCCTTCTTACTTACGATGCACCATTCTTTTATGCATATGCAAGCATACCTATCATCAAACGAAATTGAAAAAAAAACGGCGGAGATCATATTACAGGCTTTCGTGTAGTAGTCATCAAATCTAAGAAATTGAACGGTCTGCTACTATTGCTGATCGATAATGACGATTTCTTTGTATAAAGTCTGAGGATTTCGAAGTAACAGTGAAAAAATGAAGTGTGGTAGATTTTATGGTGACGAATTATACGATGGCATATGAGATTACTGTGGTGGTATGGTGGTAGGTTAAGCTTTACATTTCCAATGACTATTTGATGAAATGGACTGTTATAATAGTTAGTTTCATGTAGAGTGATGGAGTGAGATTGGCTGACGTCTCATAGTCTCATCTACTTTAATTAATGGCTGTCATGTCATTGTCATAATGTCAAGAAAGACTTGGACAGGGCTAGGAAGGAACGAATCATCATTATATTCGTTGCCAAATAGGTACACACTAAAACACGTAAGTAGGGTTGGAGAAACACAAATAAATGAATGGATGATTTTAAATGATGAGACAACCAAGTTGAATGGTTTAGTTACTTTTAGCTGTTAAGTTGAATAGTTATTCATGAAGTTGTGTTTTACCTTTAAACCAATTGCAATATGGATGTCTCACTATGAGATAATAATAATAATTATTATATTAATTATTTACGTTTGAAGCAGAAAGTAAGTTTGGCATCTAGTTTAGTTTTGACTTTTGGTTTCATCCTTTTTGTAGATATGATCTTCTTGACCTATTTCATTCATTTGAATTTGATTTTAAATCACAGACAGTAATCGAATCGATACATATGTAATCAGTTAGATTTATCAGAATTCGCAATGGGAAATTTAAGTTGGCAAAAAATGCTTATAGTTCGCAGGTTACGGATTTATTGATTCTTTTGGATCAATCCATGCTAAGAGCTAAAATAGCAAAAATGGCTTGATGGAAAAAAATGTAAATGGAACACTCTTCTTGCTGGTTTTAATAAGTTTGTGATTGGAAATAATGATGTTGTCGGTCAGTTTTATTTTTATGATTAGTACTACTAATTTAGTAGTGTTAATAGTGGACAGTGGACCTGCGCCTTTTCCTGCACTTCGCATCTACTGCTCCTACATAATATACATTTTTCAATGTTTAAGCAACATTATTTCTTTTGATAAAATCGTTTTAGTTTACTATCTTAGCTTGTATAAAGTAGCACCTCTATACAGCAAAAAATTGTGTACAGCTATCTGCCGACACAATTTGATGTGATTCTGTCAATAAATGGAGCAGCAGACTAGACCCCATTAAGATTGCATGACCATGCGTATGATAGCCCATTTCGGCCATTTCATTTAAATGAAGATCATCAGGAAATCGAAAGTGTGAACAGCGTGAATGGAATAGCTAACTAGATGAAATTAGTTCAAATGCACTTTGCTATTGGCTCACTTTATTGGTAAAAATGTATTCAAAATTGGCAACCCTTCTTGTGCGATTTCATGTTGAACTGAACCTACACAACTTTTATTTAGAAACAAGATGTACGATGACTTCTGTTTCAGGTTTTTGTATCATAAAAATTCCTCAATAATTGACCAATGCGCATGACTGCCTTCTCATTTCCTTCATAACTGAATTGATTTTGTCTGCCAAACAAACATTTCTGCATAATATTTGTGGTAGTGTTTACTGCAAAACTGGTGAGGGTTATATCTGTGCACGCATCTCTTGCATTTTATTGCGCCTGTCGATGTTGAAAAATAAAATACACTTACTCACACTACATATACCCAAAAGGAGTGTCCCAAGTGTGTCTAATTAGCAAAAATTGTGGGCCCTCCTCATAGAGTCCACGAGATGGTAGCATGAATTTAAAGAGGCCATTATATTAATTGATGATGATCATCATGAAAGAATTATCCAAGCTTTGCGCTCTTTTCTCTTCACAAAAAAAAGTTTGTGTACATATATAATTGAATGAGTCTAGCCGACAAAATTGACATATGTGAATCATATATTATTAAATAATAAAGTAGTTGACAACGATAAGTGTCTATAAATCTTACCAAAAAAGCCATAACTATAATAAGTATGTGTATTTAACTGCAGGAAAATATTTGACGCTAAACTAAGCTGGTATGACTAAAGCGGGAAATTTATAATGTGCCACTCACCACGCCAGAAATAAATGATAAGATAACAACAGCTAAAAGCTTGTCACATTCCAAACTAATACGTGTGCAAATTTTCCGTAAAGAATGCACATTGGATATTGGCTATAATAATGCTTCAAACAACTCTTTGAAAATCTAAACTAAGGTTGTCTCTTCCATCCACTTGTTACTTCTGTGCGCACCTATAGGTACTACAATAGCATTATAAAAGAATATTTGTTGAACTATTAACTTTTTCAGTTCTTGGTCGAATAATAATAACAATAATAATATTATTGTTATCTCTCGTAAATTATGATGGTGCGTATAAAACATGAGACATTTTTTGCATATCATTGCACACTATCTCCATTATTGCACTTACTTTCAACATAGTTCTGTGATGACGGTTGATGATGATGTATATCTCTCAATCAAAGAATTGTAACAGAAAACAAAGGTCTCCCATAAGTCCTCATAAATTGACGAATAAGAAAAACAAATCAAGTCAGTACCCCAGCCTTATGAAGGGAGTAGCTGAGGTTATGCCATCATCAGCCAGCATCGCATACATTAATAAGTTACCGGTATTGCATGTCTGTAGACTTGCTACACACGCAAAAATTTTGTAGAAAAAAGGCACGTACCCACTTGAGTAGGTATGTACACAGACAGCGTAGTTGACTCATTGTCTTGCCTCGCCTCATCAGCTTTTGTATAATAAAGAGCAGTTCTTCCACTGCGACACAAAGAAGAGGACTTATACCACCACTTCTGTGCCATTATTTACTTACGACGCAGGGATTGAAGCCATATTATGCAACTCTGAACTGGTTGGGTCATTCAAAAAATGTATTTAGTATTTGTATCATAAAAATAATGATAATATCACATCATCACATATTATCTTTTTTTATAAACATTTCAAACTACAAGTTTGACTTGTCAGTCTATTTGGTTGAATTGCTATATGCTTCATTATTAGCGCTATTATCATTAAACGGAATTTTTGAAAAGGTGTTGAACTATTTTTCCAACAACCATGCAAGGGAAAAAAGTCGGCAAGCATATTGCTACTTCAGTTGGCTCTTGTAATTTTATGATGAGGAGGATGCTGGCTGGTGGTGATGATGTTTTTGATTATGCAATAATCAAATTAAAATGGGTATGGTGATGATGATGATGCACATGGATTATAATGGCGTGGTTTGTGTGTGTGCTGGCTGACTCTTCTAGAGCAATGATGATAACCAACATGAAAATTAAAATAAATGATACAATAAAATGTGCAAAAGTAAATCTTTTGTTTTTTGTGGGTATTCGATCTAGACATACTTTAGTAAACAGGTGCATGAATAAAAGTCACAATCATCATAATTCATATTGGTCAGTAGCCTGCAACACAATATGCGTGTTTTGATACACTTTTTTCTACACTGATAAAAACCCATGCGTTGTCATTTGTGTTGTGCACTCATGTAAAAAAATATGACTGGCCTGCTGCTGAGGTTGCGGTTTGTCGTTGGGTGACCTCCTATTTTTAATAGTTCTGAACGACCGTATATTTACATACATGATTAAATACCTTGCGGCAAAATATTGCGTAGCTCACTGAAAGAAAAAAAATGGAATGAAAAATACATATTACTATCGTGGGGGAAGACAAAATAGTCATTAAAGGAGGATGCAGAAACTGCACATAAGCCTAATACAATCAGACATGGATATTTATGAAGTTTAACTGTAATTTCAATCTCCGGGTGGAATTGGTGCAGATACTATGCAATTATAAAGTCCATTATCTGTATAATTGATCATCACACCGTCAAAGGCATGAATTTTTAATAAAAGAATCCAATCAAAATCCCCAAAATCCAAGACTGCACTACCAATATATCTACTTATTCTCTGTACACTGCCATCAAGTTTGACCTTAAACCTAATGGTATGCACAGACGGTATTGACACCTACCTACCCTCAAGACCCTTAGGACATGAAACAAATAAAAATAATGTCATGACCGACCTTTATATCTGTAGAAATCAATATTGACAATGAACACCATATCATCAAATTATCTACTACCCTAAATCGATAATCCAAGCTAACAGCAATTTTTTTGGGGATTTGTAACAGAAATGGAATGATGATCGCTAAGCTTATCAATGCTACATAGAGTAGAGTAGATCACGCACTTATTTTGTACATATGTATTTTTACTTAAATTACTGACTTATTTTTGTTCATTTGCCACACGCAGGTCTTTTTGGAAGATGCTCCTCAAGTAATTGAACCAGTTCGCACAGTGCCCACTTACCGACAGGCGACCCCATCCGCAAACCGTCAAGCTTTGTTGGCGAATGTCAACTACAAGTCAAGGGGAGCATCATCAGCTCAGATTCTTGATGAGGAAGAGGATGACCAAAAAGTAGGAACCATTAGAAATTACTCCCATATCAATGAAGATGGATCGTTCACTTGTAAGTCAAATGAAATGATTGCAGCGATAATCAATTATTTTCAAGAATAATTTGAGCAACGCCATTTACTTATATTTCATGATGAAATACAGTTGGGTATGAGGCTGCAGATGGAAGCTTCAAGGAAGAGACAAGAGGAATTGACTGCGTCGTAAGAGGAAAATACGGGTAAGATGAGAAACACAGATAAATCACGAACAGTACAAAAGAATCTATGATATGCAGAAGGTTTTCCTTGAAACAAAGGACAGGACATTACTTACTACTAGATCAGATTTTTACTTTTAAAAAATAACACGCTACAACTGCGGTAACTGAAGTAAGCAATTTTATTTCATGTAGAGCAAAAAATGATAGGATATAACAATGGTACAGGATCTTTTACTTAATTTTATGTGAAAACAAATTAATATCCTTTTAACCCTATTATTATGCGTCACCGTTATTGCGTGTACTACTTGAATAACTTGAATGCTTTAGCGGATGGGAAGTCGTCATTAACATTTTTATATTGTAGGGAGGTTGTGCGTAGTGACACGTTTTGCCTTTTACCTGTCGGTTTTACTAGATGTTTTACCACTATAACCTATTTTTCTCTGCTGGTTCATCGGTGAAGAATTCACATGATTATTTTCGCAATGATTTTTTTAAAAGACAAAATTGGTTTGATTTGCATAATAACGCTTATTTAACACAGCAAAAAAGCCTCTCACAGCGGCAATTTCTAGAGTACGTTTGTACCGAGCAAACAGACGCGGTGTCTGAGATAATAAAACGGCAGTGTAATCACCGTTGTTCCCCAGCGGGCATTTAAATTCTCTGAAAGGATTAACATATTCAAATTGCCAACTTTCTGCTGACGCATTGTGTGTATTTCCATGTTTTTACAAAGAATAAATGCGCAAAATGATAAAAAATGAGTGTCCGACAAGAAGTGAACGTAAAGATAAAGAAGGAATGAAAGTAAAACGTCAACAAAAAACATGACAAAAGAACAGCAACGAGACTTGTTGAAGTTTATTTGTCGCAGAGTTGTTGTGTTATCACCTTTACGCATTTTTCAGCATATCATTATTAACAAATATATTATGCTTTGCAAATTGTTTCTGCTTCTGCTCACTCTCTTTAAATAAAGGTTTTTATTACTATTACCGCCTACCAGCTCCCATCGAGTTTTTGCAAAAAAAATCAAAACAATTTTGCATCGGTTAAAACATATACAAACAAACAGGAATATAATACTAGTATCTCACTTGACTTGTCGTATATAGCTGTAATAAATGGAATGTCCCATCATGACTCATAATCGTTTTATCATTGTGTGTGGGAAACTTTTGCGAAGGCAGTAACACTTTTTCCTCGCTTATATAAACTTGACTATAAAAATTTGCTTTAAATTGCGCGTAAATTACATTCTCAGTCATAGTTCACAATCCACATTAATTTATATGCTTTGTCATTTTTTGCAAAGATTGCATTTTATCCACAGAAAATGCACCTAGATCTGATGTGGTCAAATTACAGACTAGTCAAGATCTAAATAGCCATTATCATCACCAGTTATTATCCACTCTATTATAGATTTGATAATCGTACATAATATTTAAGTCTCCGTGTAAAATTTCATTGGTAAGTGGAAGGATAACAGCCAGAAAGCTTTTTTTTCCTTTTCCTAAACAAAGTACCATTTGTTGGTTAGGAAAATGAAATGATTGTCGTATCAAAGCCAAAAATAACGAGTTGGTTGGCAATGCAAAAATTTACACAGGTACGGGACAGTGATATGAATCATTTTAATTTTTAAAATGCTCCAACACTTTCATTTTCTGATTTATCTAATCTTTGCATACACTCATTGAATTGGAAGCTTACTCATGCTAGGTAAAATATTTACAGTAAGTTTAGAATATTTGATTTGGTAAGATGGTTGCAGATGAAGTGGTGCTAAATATGGTGTTTAAATGCTTGCTTAGTCAAGATATTGTGTAAGAATCGTAGTAAAAACACCCCGACCAACTGTGTCTTCTAGTACTGAACGTACACTACTACTCCCTTTTTTGCCAATCCGTTAATCATTTACACGCATCGCTGCTGCTGACACAATATAACACACGTGGGAGCAAATCTAACTAAATAACAACAACTGCTTGGTTGGATTGGAATATGCATAATATAATCAAGTATTTGAGAAGTAAATACGAAATAAATATGAAGAAATTAAATAATAACTCCCAAAACATTTAAAAGAAAAATGCAAACGTTATTTCAGTGTAAATACAAAAAATATCGTACTCCCCGTGTGAACTCATCATGTAAAAGTTGCTAATTACAGAGGGCTTTCTCACCACTATACAATTATAGTGCATTTCTTGCAGCAATATACCACTTCTTTAAAGTTGCAATAAGGGACAATACTAACTGCAACTGCAACAACTCCACAGGATTAATTCATGTGAGAATCGATTGTAAAAATCGATACTGATTTATTACTTTCGATTGCCTCAGCACACTTTTTAAGGCAGAGAGTAGCGGATGAAGAGGTGTGTGTGGTGTGATTAAGATAAGCTCAAGTGACTGCTATTTACTTTGACAGTGATTAAAAATGCAAAAGCAAGACCGAATGAATTGACTTGAATTTTCCTCATGAGACAAGAAACATCCAATATGTAAGAACATAAAACAATGCTTTCATTAAACTGCTGCATAAAAAGAAGTATTGCAACATTCTTGTTAATTGTCACAGAATGTATGCTCTTGTGTGTGTCTATACTATTTAATGTTATATTTCCTATTTGATTAAGGCTTTAGGAGCAACAAAAATGCATATAGGTATTTTTCCTGGTGGAGGTTGTCATTTGAGTCTAGCAAACACATACATTTTTGTAGGCTTGGTTGAATATAAATGGATATTTTATTTTTATGATTAGCGATTACACCTAAAAAAATTCCATTGTCCCATTTTATTAACAAATAGATCAGATCACGATATTACTTTGCAGGAGGATGAACGTTTTCATCTGATATAAATCTTCTTGTTAAGCAGCAGTTGTGTTCGTTTTTATGACTAAAGAATGCCGTATTTTTAGCAGAGCAAGCTTAAAGTAATAATAGGAACACCTGGGTACACTTAAATCCGACTTACCTCGAAATTTGGTATGGATAGTTGGTACTTTGTAGGTAGTCGAGTTTGTGTGAATCACTTTTAAAGATTTAAAGAACCTGACCTACATACTTAGACACACGAGCGCTTTTATGAATTGAAGCTTTTGATTTATAATTCCAATTTGATCAAAAAGGCGAGGTTAGCCAGGGATGCCCGCAAGCAAACAGAATAATAATTTTTTCAATAGCAATGACTTGTCCTCTTATTATACTCCTACCTACACATGATAGCTATTGGGATACACCACGCATTACTTTCTTCTTACCTAAACTAACTTAAATATTATTGCGTAATGCGCCATGTGTCTTAATAACTGCCATTTTCGCTACTCTGTCTTACAGAGAGCCATTTAAAAAGTTGAGATGATCATGCGAGTGCTGCTGCTGGTATCCCACCGTTTACTTAGCTGTATGTTTGTAGGTACATATATTACCTGTCACCACATTGTGATACCGCCATTCCCTGCACTTGTGGCTATAACTTCATTAAACAAATGAATCACGATTTAGAAATAAGTAGATAAATTCTTTTCGTTTTTTTGTCCTCTTGGTCAGAAGTAACGAACGATTTGGTTTGGGTTGTGGTATGAATTTGACCAAAATTATGTTTTAATCCTGTCACAGCTACGACAATTTGTGAGCACGCCATATTTTCTATCTCAATTCTAAAATGAAATTAGTTAAACTGGCCGACCCTCTCTAGTTAAAGAATGGCAATGCCATCATGAAAATGGTGCACATCTTACGTAATACCTATTTGCTATGTAATTATGGAGTTCAGGCTTCTTTAAACTTATTTTGTGGTAATGATGGTAAGTGTGCATTTGACACATCATGCATATATTTAGTTGGTCGATGGTGTGACCCGAGTTAGATGGGGAGTTGCGATAAGTGGCACTAGTGGTACTAGTGACAGGCATGTATAGCAGTTTAAAACTCAGCCATCTTGAGTGCAACAGTTCAAGCTGTGTGTTACGTGACAATCGTGTGACAGTAACGACAAAAAGACAGCAAGCGAGTGAAAATCACCTGCACAATATTATTTTGATTGCACGCATTCCTCTTGCGATTGTCTAATTACAATTGATGCTTTGTTGTGAATGGCTTAATTAATGTATCATGTATCAACTTTATTGTCAAGTTTA
>JAHZMZ010001216.1:8080-29453 GCA_027743805.1 Lepidocyrtoides sp. E14 | reverse complement strand
AACTTGGATTGCTGACATTTGCAAACTTGAATTTCGACTTGATAATATGCTCTTAAAGTGCATGCTACACTTTGCATATCGTATTGTCGTAGTAAGTGTGCACGTACAATAGCTTTGTATAATACCTTGTTTTCATTCAGTGAGCAAAAGCAACTACGAGATATACGATCCTATCTCTATATTTTTTTTTCGTGGAATTTCAGCAACAGCCGCTGTTGCTGCACAGCAAAAAGTTACAACAGGTGATGCAAATAATGCCAAGAATGAACGCGTTTTGAGACTTTTGACAGAAAGGATGCTGTTGAGGAAGACGATAGATGATAAAAACCATTCATCCCGGATCTATGTTTCTGCTGCTGTTGTCTTGCATATGCAAATATGTAAAGTACCCCATCAACAAATATTTCTAGAGGAGGTAAGAAATTTTTCACTTTATATTCATAGCCACTTGTTTCGCCCTGCTGACTTGGAAATGTAGAAAATGGTCCTCCTGAAGTAATCCAGTGTCCGTCTGCCATATGCAACAAGCCAAAGTTGGATTGGAAAAAAATCTCCACTTGCATACACAAGTTAATATCAAGAGAAACTATTTTAATTTGATTGTACAAAAGTAGATTTGTTCATACATTAATTTTTTTAGCGAAAGCTAAAGGAAACAGGCATTTTTTAACGTAGATAGATACCAGCAAAGATAAATCAGACGTTGAATAATAATTAACCACACTGTCAGGTATTTCTCATTGATGATGATAAAAGGAATGGAATGAGTAATGTGATGAAATCCTCCTGGAGCGATGGGATTTTTTGAAACAAGAAAAGTAAGAAAACAAATATCATCATCCTGTCGAAAGAATTAGGAAATTGATACTTTTCCAGTAAAACATGCTTTTATATCTGGTGTAATCAATAATCAACTTGTAAATAAGTATCATTTTCTCTCTCTCCGCCTATCCATCAAAATGCATCGATGCGTGTTATACGTGAATGCAGAATACAGTATATGCTTCTAATTTCACATTGAATTAAACCACAAGTGGTTTTTGTGGTTTTGATGATAGAACCGCCCCAATACTAATTAGTAGATTCTCAAGTCTGATTAAACCTTCAAGCTAAATAGTTATATACACACTATAAAAATCATAATATAAAATCTTCTTTTCCATTTATTTACCTTACAAAGCTTAATAACATGATTGCAAAAAAGCGCAAAAGGCTACGAGAGATTTTCCTTTGAGGAATGCAAGACTTTTTTTTAAAGATTCTGAAAAGCACAATATTGGCAAAAATAAAATCACGCAGTTATTGACAACACATGTATGCATGCATTTACAGATACACTAAAAGGAGAGAATTCATCAACAGGTGATCATCTAGTCATGCATCTTTTTGGTTGGATCTATTTAATGATGCCAAATGCCAACCACGACTTTTGTTAATTAACAGCGAACTTCATTTTCTTGGTTTTCTTGAGAAAAGTTGCTCATTGACGTGACGTGTGGAAGGAGTACCTTGCAGCAAGTGGATCGTGAGGAATGTCAATGTACACAGTGCACGTGTGTTGTTTAACCTGTTCCTATATTTCTGTAATAATAAGTTTTTGGCAAAAAGAAAATGTTTAATTTGTCAAATTAACTTTTCCTACTTTAGTTTGTTAATGTCTTCCAAATTAATTTCAAAAATTTTTACAGCATCAAGTACAAGCGCACTCATCATCCATTTTCATCATCCCCTCGTCGTAGTATTTTTTCTGGAGGGGAGATCCTTTTAGCTTATATTCTCTTTGATTAGTCCCGACAAAAGTCAAGAAAGAATTTAAAGAAAAAAAATAAAGAAAGAGAGATGCTACACCACGCCACAATAAAAACGGAATCTTTCACAAAGACACACAAACGGCCACTTTGCTCTGGCTCTTTCATGCAAATGAGATGAGATGAGTCTTCTCAGCGGAGCTTTTGTTCTGTATAAAGTTTCCTGTTGCTTTTAAAAAGTTGTTTTGAGAATTGCTATTCTATATCTTACGTCGACAATAGCTATACAACTGTATCTTGTGATGTGCTTTAAAGTTTTGACTCTTTCTTTGTATTGCCTGCTAAAGGAAAAAAAGGCACATAAGATATTCGTTTATACTTTGAAAATGTAGACGTAAGTAATACGTACATTGTTATAAATATCATTTCAACGTTTCATCTAATGTCTCTGGAAAGAATTTTTTTCTATACGTTGTTTCATTGTATTGTTATGTCCAAGGACCATTAAATCCAGTGAATCAGAAACTTTTTTCCCTTTTTTTCTTTGTACGGAAGAGAGATAAGGAACTTCTTTTAAAAAATCTCATAATGCATCACTCCACAAATAAAAGAGATTCCGTCAACGTAAGCATATAAAAATGTACATAACTGCATTTTTTTAAACTATCCGTCTTCTGCCTTTCAGCTGAATGCAACTAAAGGAGTCAAATTAATGAGCCATCCAGCCATCATCAAATCATCATTGCAAAGAATGGATAAAAACAGTGAGAGAGATCTGGGAGAAGCAGGGAAAATAAAATTGATACATTTTTAGTGCCTTTCCCAACAACGATTATGTACAAAACGGTCTTTTGCTCCTTACAAAAAATGGTAATGAGTGCAATAATGATGATGATGATGGCCAGTAATGTAGGGCTTGAACAAGGGAAACGTGTAATCCATCTATAATTACCACCCGATAGGATCAAACATGCACTAAAATTATTATCATTAGAGAAAATTGTAGCGACGGTTAGTCGCATTTTCTACTACTACCCTTCAGCTTTCAGCAACAAGCATGCTTCTTTTTAATGTAAACCCTTTTTACAATACAAGATGCTACTTTCTTGGAATAAAATGGAACTGTAAGAGTAAACGATGGTAATAATCTGAACAAGAGAAGAATCTATTATTACCAGAAAGGTATTTCATCATAAAAGTTATATTGTTTTTAGAATGCATGATGCCCCTTGCATAAAGTACTTGTTCTCGTCAAAATATTCACCAACTCCTTTTAGCTTTGTTTTATACGCCATTAATGACGATAATCATACGGCTTGCAATTGGTTATTATTACCTACTTGTGAATAATAGCTTAAACGATAACAGAGGCGAAAGACCAACTGCCAGTCTTTTTACCACCTTGTCTACTACTTTCCACTGCTCCTTCTGCTGCAAAAGTTAAACAATACTACGCCTGGTATTATTATTATTACTTTTGTCTTTAGTTTGCCTGCCGACGGTTAGCATGCATGATGCATCACGACGCTCACTCACTTAGCCAATCCATATTTGTGCATCATCCTTCTTTCTTTTCGATAAAAAAGTGAACAGGCAATGCGTCACCATCACCAACAGTAGTATTAATATTATTATTTACTATTTTGCTTCTACAAGAATGGAGTGGATGACCATAGGATCGTTAAAAGAAAAAATGCGAATTGAAAATTTAGTAAGTGCGAGAAACGACTTTTTAATTGCTAAATACCCATCGTGTCTACCTGCTACTTATGTATGTAATGATACAGCAACCCATTGATTATAAGAATGTAATAATGAGGAACGAAGCAATAAACTTGATTTTTAATTCACTACTTTTCTTCAAGCAAGTAAATCATTTTCCGCCAAGGGATAATATTTTACTCTGCAACAAAAAAGTACGTAGATAATAGCACAAAAAATACATTTGATGAAACAAACGATTGATGCAACACAAAGCAAAAGTGGCTTTATCATCTCTTAAAAAAACACGATGCTGCTTATATGCACACTACTACTACTACACTCTTTTCCATAACCAACTCGGTTTATAATCTCGTGTAGCAAACTTGAAAATAATGTATTATGTCGGTGTCCTTTCAAGAAGACAAAGTGTAGCAGATGAAACAAAAAATAAAATTATTACCGAGCAAAAACAAGAAAGAGGAATGAATAGAGGTTGTATCATCGTCTTCATCATCATTATCATCACTACTACTACCACAAGATCTACTTTAAAGTGGATCATTTAAGAGAAGTTGCAAGAAGTATGTAGTGTTTCTCTTGTGTGTAATAGTTTATGTACTTCTTACGATTAGTTAGAGTGTAGAAAAAAACTTGGTCCTTTTAAATCTTTCCATTTAGTTTTTTTTTCAAGAAGAGATGAAGATCTGATGTAATGTAATAACCAGTGTAAAAAACTGTTTCAGTTAAGATTTGCTTGCATTTCATTCATTTCATATAAGGCATGACGCGTTTTAGCTGGTGAAATAATTGAACAAGTGTAATTTGCTATTAGATACGCGTGCGACGCACCTTGACTCCGCCATTACCCTGTGTTTCAAGAAAAAAAAACTAAATAACCGTAAACTCTCTACCGGCTACTGCTACTAATAATAAAGCATTTTACATGAACATAGCTGTGTGTGTGCAAAGGATATTTTTGACGTTCAACTTTCAATAATAGGGCAGATACTTACTTACTTAGAAACTTATTTACTGTAATAGATGAGCAGAACAGTGGACAGAGGATGAAAATCCTAAAATTAGCAATGGCTTTTTGAATTTCTTAACAATTTTTTTCCTGAGAGATGAAGATGTTATTACACGCTCATCTTGTCAGTAGAGACTCCTCAGTGTCTACTATATTTTTGTAAAGGGAAAATGCACATTTTAGAGGCAGCGGGTTTTTTCTACAAAAAATATTTTCCTCCCTTCAGAAGCGTCTTATTATTACTATTATTCAGCATAAAGATTGGTTATTACTTTATAGCTTTGATTATGAAAGCAGATATATGGCTAAATAAGTATATCGTAATAGTTTGTAGTGTGTACATAAGCTCCTGGTTTCTTAAATACACTATCAGTGAACTGACTGATACTGATTGAGACATCTGGTTCAGTGAAAAAATCTGTTGGTTCATCGACAGCAGCGAAACCACGACGGACTGACATTTTGACAGGAGTTAGCTTTCTTTCTCTTGATCTCTCTTGCTCCCTCATCATCATCAACAGCAGCAACTTCGACAGCAACAACATGGTTGTCGTTTTTTTCCTCCTTTTTGAAACAGATGAAACAAACGTTGAGATGAAGAGATGAGAAATGAAATCCGTCTTTTGCTTGTAGTGTGTTTGTACTACAATCTTTACCATATGAATGATTATGATACGCATGTAAGCATATTATTTTTGCTTCTGTAATAGTGTACTACTGAATATGTTTTGAATATTCTGTAGCTTTTTAGAGTACAGCTAAGAGGTAGCTGAGATTTCAATGGAATCTCTGTGAAAGATTGTACCGAGATATCCGCAATGGAGGACTGGCTGAGTGAGTCTACGATATTATGTTGATGATGATAATAATAATACCTCCTTCAAGTTTGACAAGCCATAGATAAACGTTGAAAAGGCGAGGAAGTCTCAGAAGAAAAGAAGAGAGAAAAGAGAGCTTCTTAACTAATTGCACATGTTTCCAAAGATTTTTTAGATGCTCACAAAAAGTGCATATTACAAGACAAGCGCAAAAGGCAGGATGATGATGATGATGATACTATGACTGTGAGAGATGAATGCTGAAAACTGTACATGTGTGTGAGTACTGAGTAGTATTCTAGGTAAAAAAGGGTTTATGAAAAAAGCCAATGAGCTGGTGTTGCTGTTGGCTTCATTATGTGCCAGGCTGTAATATATACTGGTAATAACAAGCTCAAGCTCGACGTTTTTTTTCACTCTGGTGAAATGAAACCGTTTTCTTTTCACAATTCATGAGTGTGATAGACGGGGTGTGACAGCGCCTTAAAAAGTACATAAAGAACGATTTTATCACTTGTTCAGTCATCTCTCAACTCAAATACTACACATCACCACCATTGTACTACCGTTTAGAAAAATCCACATTGGAATGAAACAACACTGCTTTCAATACACGCAGACAGACGAGAAAAGCAGAAAGGCATGAAAAAAGCTAGTGGCAAATTGATTTTTTCTTTTACTGTGTAATTAATTGATAACGGAACGTGGATATTTGTCTGCGGTGGTGGTATTAAATTTTTCTTTTACGCTAGTTTTTTTTACCTGACTGTATGTGATAATTGGCGGTGATGCATCCAATGAGTGTGATATATGTTTTGCTAATCAAGATTAACTAGTTGTTCCACGCATTTTACTATTTCAATTTTTTCCTAGCTTATGGTCAAAACGAGTAAACAGTTGGTTTCAGATATTGCATTAAGTTGTTGCAAAAAATATAATAATGATGAAAAAGGTAAGCACTAAACGAACCATTTCCTTTTCGTATTTTTTTTACTTCTTAAAAGAAATTGGCTTCTGAATGAGCATGAAGGGAAATGGCACACCGTAGTATGTAGTTTCAATATTTCTTGGTTGTTGTATCGTATCATTTTCATGAACACATGTGTGTGCGTATATATTTACGTGTGCTGTACCAGGAGACAGCATAATTGATGCTGCACAGCAGTAGCTCAATCAATTATTTCCTCGGGTTTTCAAAATGAATATAACAATAATAATATTCCTTACGATTTACTTTTTTTCTCTTTCTTGCATGCATACATGCATTCTACTATTATTAACGCCAAGTTGCAATAAAGAAAGGCAATTTAATAATAATAATAATATATGTATGGATATTATTATGGTATTTTGATAGCTGGTTTGATTCGCAAAAAAGTAGCATCGAAAACCTTAACTGGTGCTGTTTCTGCTTCAATGTGATATGAAGATGATCAGTACTTGATACGGGCAAAATTGACTTTAATAGAAATGGTAAGCTCATAAGGAGCGGTTAAAACTGTCAAGAAACGGTAGTAAAATTCATGTATTACGATCATTTTTGTCAGGAGCAAAGTATGCTAAGCCGTAAGAGGAAGAATAAGAAGATGCATTAGGAAAATGGAGAGAAGGAAAAGGATGATTTTTTTTCTTGGCTCAGCTTGTTAGCTTGGCTTAACGTGTAAATATGTATATTCCATCGTCATCATGAACAGCAAGAATATAGGTACATACATTTTTCAACCCTCTTTGCTTACATATTCAGGCTAACACAATTTTCTACCAAATAAGAAATACCTGTCTTTCTTTTTAGCTTTGCCAACAACAAAATGAAAAACACAATAGGAGCAATATTGAATATAGTACATTTGAGAGAAAAAAGTTTGCTGTGCATAGTATATACATACTACACACAAATAGGCAGCTCTATCAATATAACCTGTAAAGTATGCACAAATCCAAAACGATACAGTGCAATGTGTGTGTACAGTGGTGGTGGTGGTGAGCTTGAAGCAAATGAAAAATGTGAATACAGCTGAGAAGCTGCTGGACCGCAAAGATCACCACAGGAATCCAAAGTACAAGAAAAAACAACTCGACAAAGAAAAAGTAGTTGCATCTCTGGCTTTTTCATTCTTCCCTGCTTGTGTTGTGTTTGATAATAATAATAATAATAATGACGATGACGAGGGGTATTGTGTGATATGCCTTTTGTTATACATATACCTATGTACATAAATACAAACTTTTACAGACACCAAACCCGTAAACTAGTAAAGAGGTGTAAAAATGCGCATAGATTTTTTTTATATAAAACTATATTGAATGCATTGAAACAAGTGCACATATCAAGCTTTTTTTCTTCTTTTAAGGACACAGACGGGTAGAAGAAAATGTTCAGGAATGGTAGATTGTCGATTTTTTTTTCGTTGAGCCAAGCCAGAAAGAATCATCATTATCATCATCATCGTATTCATCATGGATGAAAAAATCTCTTCTTTTGTAACTTTTTTTCTACCTCTTTTACAAGAGAGAATGCAATGATGACGATGAGTGGAGATTTAGTACAATAGTCGGTTTTTATAGTACTATAACGGCATGTTATATTCTGTATAGAAATACTGTAAGCATTATAATATGATTGTTAGTTAGTTCAGTTGTTCTTAAGTGCATGCACGAAAAAAATCGCTTCCACCGCGTATCCTGTATAATATGCAAATTTTGCATTTTTATACTCTGCTTACTGTAGGGGATTCCTAGTAGTAGGGATACAGCATGCATAAATATTACCACAGGTTCGCAGACAAACGACTTGATTTGCTCTTCTTACGCATTCATGCCAGGAGCAACATGATGATGAGCGTCTTGCTTTTCTTCTCACTAATCCCACTAATCATAATCCTTTAGACAGAAGAAGAAAATACTGCCACTATTACCACCACTAAACACCAACAATAATGATAATCATGAAAACAATTTCTGTAGCATTCAAACAATTGTGTGCACGTGACAATTTCATACCTTTTTTTCCCTGAAGTATAATGGGATTTTAATTAAACAATAGAAATGGCGGTATGGTGGCGATGCTAATTCATTCATTGATTTGCAGTACTTGTGCCTTTCTATGATTTCTACTACCTATTGATCTGCTGCAACAATGACTTTTTTTCAGCTTAAAGTAACAGGAGGGGGTATTATGATGAATGGCCTGAATAGAATTCGCTGATCAAGTGAGAAAGTAAATAAACATCCTTGTAGTAGATTGTATGGGGAACAAAAGCGTTTTTAAGAAAAAGTCAAAATGGCATTGATTTTTTGGGTGACAGGTACTCTTTTTAAAGTTTAAAAAAACTATTTGAGCAAATTGTCAAAAAATCTAAAGAAATAAAATGTACGGAAGGCTTTTGTCATTATTATTTATGAAAAAAAGAACATCCCCGTTTTTTTGCAGCATCCATCCACCAACAATAAGCAGAATAGCGCTGTGATATTCTTCACTTTTATCATTATTTCATGTAAAAAAAGAATATAACAAAGCGTTGAATGTTTTTGTGAACGACAAACAGGAAAGAATATAAGAGTGAGAGAATAAGAAGAAAATGTTTTATTTCATGGTTGTTGTAGTAGTTGTGACACTGCAGTGGATCGTTTCACTTTGGTCTCCACTATACCGTTACAAAAACTGTATGCGTTCTAACTCATTCCTGTGTGTAATTCTTTTTTTTTTGCATGGAGGCTGCTTAGTGTTGGCTGTAAAAAGAGCAGCAGCTGTAGTAGTTATTCTATATGACTTTTTCTCTCATTTTGCCTTCCGTAGCATCCAGCGCCTTTTCTTCTCTCTCAGTCAGTGCTTTTATTCCATACCGTCGCTTCTTTTCTTTCTTCCTCCTGTGGTGGTGGTGATGGTGCGGTGGTGTGTAGAATGCATCATCATGTGTACATATACGTAAGAGTATACCATGATGAAACACAAGTTTCACTAGAGCTCTTCTATACCAAATGTGGTGGTATAGTGGCAGTGGTGGGCTGACTAGCTTAGCTCAGGCATTTCCAGTCGAGATTAAAAGTTTGATTTATTTGCCACAAGGCACACACACACACACTGTCTACTACTCTCTCTGCCTTTATACTTCTTCTCTATCAAGTATAATTTTCTCTGGAAATATCCACCAAAAATTCTATGGAAGACACTGCTGCTGCTGTTTCGTTTGGTTGGAAAGCACACATATAACATCATACAACGAACAACATGATTCACACAGGATATCTCTAGCAATGTGTATATAATAATATGCTGACTTTATACATGCTACAACAGCAGGGTAGAAGACGTGACGATTCTTTTCTTCTGAACATTTTCTCATCATACGTTTCGTATTTTTTTCGAGATTGAAGAGCCCAAGACCAAGACCAGCAGTTAGTAGTAGTAATAGTAAGCAGACATACAGCAGCATTGTAATAGCAACATCCTCTGAAGAAAAAAAACCATCTCTTCTCTTTCAACAGAAAAAATAGCAATAATAATATCACCACATTCATGAAGCTATATATGCACACATATCAAAGACTAGAGAGAGAAAAAAAAAGGGACGAATGAAAGAGTAAACCAGCTCTCTACTTTTTTCTTTTGCTTTCTTCATACAGCAAAAGCAGTAAAGTCTGTGAGCCAAAAATTGTAAGTAACATTGGAAGCTTCTTGTATAAAATAGAGTTTTTTTTCTAGACTGCCATATATTTTCTCTGTTTTTTGCTCTGTAGCAAGTGGAGAAATTTTCTTCCCCTTCTTTATTTTGAAGCTTTTTCGTCAGGAAAAAGAGATATGGCTTGGAAGATGGAGAAAAGTCTGACTTACTTCCGTCCTGGCTGATGTGATGTTACCAAGAAAAGAGCTCAAGTTTTTTTTCTTTCTCTCTTTTTTTACTTCTTTTCTATATGTTTATTATTGTAGTTGCAGGGATGTGGAATGGAATATGGAGAAAATATCACTAGTCATACATATATATATATAGCATGTAAGTTTACATAGACTAACTAGAGAGAGTTTTCTTTTCTCATCTAAATGAGCTCGAGGAAAAAATACCCTTCCACATTTTATGGTCCATAAGTTTATCCATATCGTAAATGCCAAGTTAAGAACTCGCTCTTTTTCTCTCTTTTCTTTCTCTCTTTGCTTGTGTGTGTGTTGTTTGTGCAGCGAAGTTTTTCTGAATTGAAGAAAATTCGTATGTGTTTTGCTACTACTTGTTTTGGTTCATGTAACTTGTAAACTTGCTTACTTATTCTTTGTACTTTCAATGTCTTTATATGTACGTAGAAAAGCAATCACATCATCCAATAATAGAAAAACGCTTTTATCATCGCTACTGCAATAATATGAGGAGAATAATAACTTTATCAAAACAGGATTCATGATTTTACATGTTTCTTATGATGAGTAGGCATGAAGCACAAAAGGAATTTAAAATTTGCATATTATTATTGTAGATAGTAATGTACCTATGTATTTGTATTTCGCTTTCCCTACTACCTTATAGCGTCATCATGCGAGTTTCATAGAATACGCTTAAATTAAAGATTTTTTTTTATATGAGTACAAGTATGTTTGGCTGGTGTTTTTTAAGCATCACACTATCACCGCCACCAATGCCACTACCGCTCCGACTTTCAAACAAAAGCCGCAAAAAGTTTGGCTCGAGCTTAGCTAATAAAAGGTAATAAATCCTCATGTTTTATTTGCCCACTAACACTTGGGATGTGTAGTGGAAGTAAGTGAGCAGAGCGAGAGAGAAAGGAGAGCAAAATTAGAGAAGAAAGAGTTTTGGTTTTTGGATTCTCCTCTACAACAAACAGCAGCTGAAACTACAGAACTCCTACAAAAAGAACAAAAGAAGGAAATAATACGGCAAGCAAGAGAGAGAGAGAGAGAGAGAGTGGCTTTGGCTTTCCACCCGGCTAATCTCGCCTGGCATTTTAACTCTCCCTTTGCATTTTGCCTTTGTATAAAAAACAAGCTATAGTGGAGTTGGCTCACTTCTTTCTTAAGGCACTTTTCTGTCTACGGCCGATGGCTCCTATATGGTGCAAATAAAATACCACAAGGAGAGGAAGAAGAAGAAGTGGGAACAAGAGAAAGAATGAGGAAGAGCAAACTCATTCTCCATTCAAAATCTCCTCTTTTGTAAATAAAATTAGAATTTTCATTAAGTGGAAAAGGTACGGGGGACACATACCAAAAGATAGAAAATGAGGAAAATGGGAGAAGGAGGATTGAGAAAAGGAAAAGCTGACTTTTCTGCTGGAAGAAACCGTATAAATAGTAAATACATTCAGCATTGTACTTTTTCCGCTGAACAATTTCCGAGAAAATGTTAAAGAATGCACTATAACTAAATATATACATGCATATGTACATTCACAAAGTAAGGAGAAAATATGGTTTTTCTCTGTTCAGCGTTTCATCACAAAATTTTAAACCAAGACCAACGTACCGGTAACAACTACACTGACTGAGATCATTTGGGATGAACCAAATAAAACAGTGGTGGTGCTGGCGGTTGGTGTGAGTGTGTGACATGAACTAAAGAGATTTTAAGACGGATAGGAAAACGAAGAAAAATAATATGAGGATGGTCATGATGATGAAGAAGGTTCTAATCGGACTCGGATTCCATTTCACACCCGGCTGGCTCACTCAACTTCCCATTAGAATAAAAATGTGAAGAGAGCAGCAACCAGGGATGGATTTAGAAATGTACTAAAATTCAACTCATTTCACTGTTCCCCCCACTACATACGCAAAGATTATTATGGACAATTGTAATTTTACATGACCAACCACCACTTGAACAAAAGTAATCATGATCGGCATTTTCTTCTTGTTTCCTGCCCTGCATGTCACAAAATATATTTATGTAGTATTGAGTCAAGTAATAAATTCTGTTTGTATCAGTAGTAGTAGTAAATCCCATCAACGCAAAGTCTCAAGGAAGGCGGAAAAAAAGTGTTATGATGATATGGAAATCGTATGGAAAAGGGATAAGTTTCCTGGATGACTCGAGTCTCCAGCGAGCCATTTCCTTGCCTGTATACCCATGTTGATTTCAAACCAATTAACTTTACAGGCTGCAAAAATCTTCAGTTCATTTCTCGGCTCAGCCGTCACACTCATATTTTACTCTTGTCAGTCAAGCTCAATTCCCAACAGTGGAAGCAAGAACAGCACCACGAGTAGAAGAAAAGAGGAAGAACCGAGATCGAGTATAAAGTAATATTCCAAGACTCTACACAGTGAAAATACTTATCTTATGTGTACAGACAGATGTAGTATCTTTTATACTACGTAGTAGCATTTTTTGGTGACTTTTGTTGTGCTTACCATAGGAAAAAAAAGAAGATGAGAAAGCCAAATGGGCGTATCATATACGATGATAAGGCGTCTACACACTTGCACTGTTCTGACTACTACTACCAACTCCACCACCACCACCACCAATGCTACACATCTTCACGTATAGTAGGGAAAAGTGTTCATGAGCTCAAAAACAGTAAATCCTTTCCCTTGTGAAAATTGCTTTGCTTTTCTTAGCAAACGAGTGGGACATGGATAGACAAGAGAAAATAGAACTGACAGATGAAACTGCCTTGTATTTTACGTTGATTTCATTCAACATGCATAAGAAGACATACAAACATATTATATAGCTAATAATATTATGCGTTGTAATATACCTTTAACTCAAACTATTATATAAAAATAGTAGCAACATTTTTCAGCTAATTTTACCCTGCCTTTTTTTAAATTTGCATGGAATATTTATTCCTCCTTAGAGTAGCAGTCATGGTGGTGGCTGTGATGACGATGATGATGGTGGGAACTATGCAGTGGTGTTGATTTCCATTTCTTTTTTTCGTTCCCCCAGAAAAAAAACGTTTTCTCGTTGTTTCACTGGAAAATTGATTTCTTCTATATTTCAACATTTTTTATACTTGTGCTCAACCAATAATACCATTTCTTTACCAAGTTTGCATTGTGTGTTTAACAGGATTGATTATGTTGCGCAGTTATAATAGTATTTAGCCAGTTAGTTCTCATGCAGCCTTACACTGCTTTCCTCCTGTTCAAGACACTTGTACAATTTTCTCACAACTGATGAAGACATTTTCACTTAAAAAATGACGAGCTTGGAAAAAGAGTGCTTTTTCCCAAAAAATATGCTATACTTAATTATGCCAGCCTTTTCATTTCCACTTCAATTAAATTAGAGTTAAACATCCATTTACTATACAGCACTTCCAGTTTCTCTTTGACCAGTTAATAATGCATCAAAAAGTGTACAGCAGTGACGGAATGAACCCATCAAATCAAGAAATTGATATTAAAAAATAAAAATTAGATTTTCTTTAGCATACTATTATTATGTATATATGTATGTATATACTATATACGTAGAATTCTGTTGAGAAATGAGATAGATACAGTTTATTCAGCATGCTTTTTTGCCTACTCATTTCCATTTCTGTAGTCAATCTCACTTGTGAACATTCATTTAATTTAAGTCAATGTTCAACTTCTTTTTTTCCCCGACTCTTTTCATTATTCGGTGTGTATTATAAAATTGTGTAGTTGTTCAAAATAGGATTTTTTTCAGAGAAGTTGAGTAGACAAAAATATGAGAGAAGTGTAGAAATGTTGTACATGATGAAGCTTTACAAACAACAGTATACTACTACTCGTAAAGATATAAGGAGGATCCTTTTTATAAACATATTTTTTCATTCGTGCGCCAGCACGAAATGTGCCTGATCATTGAAGCAGTAAGTGCAACGTATCGTTTCACTGTTACAGCTACTGCACGACAAACGATGACTCTTCTCCTCACTGCTATATTATACCCTACTCTCTGGATGCAGAAAACATTGATTGACACATTCGAAATGAATAATTTTTTATCTCTTCCCTGATCATTTTCTATTTTCAAAATGTAATTTACAAAACACACTGCGTACCATGCTGTATATTAAAAGATAAAAAAGCGTGTATATATGTAACTGAATAAGCAACAAGGAAGTTTTATGTGCGGCATTTTTTCTTCATTTTAATTGCAAATGGCAAGGCTCCCACCACCACCCGAGCAGTTTTTTAGACATTTCTATACTACTAATAATGATATGCTGATCCAACACCCCCATTGTTTTGTTACATTGAAAGTTTAGAAGAGAGAATTTTTTTAAATATTATTTTCATCCTTTCATCCATGATATGTTCGTATTAATGTTCATAGCTTTGTTCACTGTTCGGTTTCATTGATTCAGATGGTCATGTGTTTCATTCGACAAAGACCACGATTGGAACTATACGAATATGGAATCAGTGAAGTGTAACAAACCTGCTTTAAACTTTAGCATCACTTAAACTCGGGGATACAATTTTGACAGAAATAAATATCTTCAAGATATCTGCTGGATTTTAAACAAAAAATTGTTTCAAACATGCACACCCACACCCTCAAAAAAATCCCATTTACTCCTTCCACTTTTTTTTGAAAACACTACAACATAAGATATTTTAGAGGAAAAAGAACAAGGAAATACTTTCAAAATTGTAAATTCTGATCACAGTAGTAAAGAGAGAAACCCTTTTTGCATTTGCAGAGGTCGTCGCGCACATATCATCAGAAAATACGTTGAACATTCTACATGCATTTCTAAAAAAACTGTATATTACTTGTATGTTATTACAGAAAACTAGTCGAGGATCCAAAAGATTCAACCAGCTTTAGCTACTGAGCTCCTTTCCAAACTACCTTGTTGTGTGAGCGCAGTACACGTAAATTCTCTTTCCCTATTCCATATTATTATATGAGATGTGCATATATACCTTCAGATGTGCTTCTGTACTTGGGTTGAGTACTTTATATCAAACAGTACAACACAGGGAGCACACTTTTTCATTTTTTTCTGGCAAAAATGGTGAATGTGCTTTGGTTCGGAAAAGGCAGAAAACGCTTTCAGGCTTACACATACAAGGTATTAGGGATCAGTGTAAAATTTATGACAAGTGACGGGACCTGAATGTCAAATTTCTCCAAAAATAACCCACACATTTCCGCTCCTGTTGGAAGAAATGTCTTTGGACACGACATACTGAGTTCTTACGCTTGTAAAAAAATGTATATGAACTCTACTATTCTTGGTACTTTTACAACAATGGTTTGATATAGGCAAACTCTAGGCTTGAAGCAGCAGTCATCTCGTCAAAAAATGCTCAGCCCGGTGCATTTGGCATCTCTACACTTTTAATGGGAAATACCTCATCGAAATTGATCTTTTGGAGAATTTCATCCATCCATTCATTCATTTCATATCGTATACTTCACAAAAACACAGTCTTAAAATGCTCAGACACGGAACCAGAATCAAATGGATTAATAGAATTTATGTGGTGGTGGTGGTGGCGGTATGGTGGAGCAAAAACAACCATTGTTTTATGACTGAACACAAAACGAGAATTTCATTATCCCAACAAAATTGACGATGATCCTTGAACTAAAAACAATAAAGAAAATTTTTGAGTTTGATAGCAGCAGCAGCACAGTCTTGAAAAAAAGTTGTCAAGTCTATAAAGCTGTATAAAGTGCTTGCTGAATAACTCTCAAAATCTTTTTCATTTACAGCTTCCAAATAAATAATATTATTATTAGATCAACTCCGATTATAGATGTACCAATATAGGTACATTAAAGATTTGCGTAGCCTTTATACAAGTTTGTCTGTGTGGGGTCTTCAGTGCACTGTCGTCGTTTGAGAAAACGAGTGAAAAAAACTGTATTATTACCATTGTGCTTATTTAATGATTTATTCTTTTACAATTCTCATTCCAACACCATCATCATTATATTGTTATACCACCAGTCAATAGCAGTGAGAATACTTTACTCACCACCACACTCAGCGATGCTTTTTTCTCTTTTAAAAGAAACAAACTGGCTGAAACATATAAGAGAGCAAGTCTAGCTAGCTCCTATTGAAGCATAACTAAACGTATGTAGTTTGTAGTAGCCGGTTATTATAGATAGACCGCACCAACGCGAGAAAAAAAGATCCGCCGATTTTGAGCTGCCGCTTTAATAATACTGCTGATGTTATTACTACACCACTACTGCTGCTGTAGCCGTATAATTGCTCTGTCTTTCTGCACTTGTCGTCTTCCTCTTCTGTCGTCTTTTTTTATACTCCAATCCACCACCAAGTAAAATAAGAGGAAGAAAAAAAGTCCAATTTTTCTTGGAGAAATAAAAAAATAAAAGTGGTTTGCTCTCTTATTTTTCTGATATAATGAGCTTCTTCCAACCAACGAGCCACACTACTTCTGCTACCAACATAACTTGACACTATTAGAAGCAAGCATATTGGAATTCTTTATATTATACAGTAATAATAATAGAGAATTATTATGAGTCAAAGCGAGATTTTTTTTTGTCTTTGACATGGAAAAAAATTAAACGAGAACATTTTTTGGCTTGGGAGATGTGATGGAAAGGAGAACTAAACGATTGTTAGTTTTTTTTCAGTCTGCTTCTGCTATTCTCCCTGCACTTGATCACCAGCCACTACAAAACTACTACCAGTTTCGCAGAGAAATTTTTTTTTTCGTGTCATTTTTGTTGTTTGCGTTATAAAGATACAGGATTAAACTCCTTGTTTGTTTTATTTTGTCATTATGCTTGCATCGCTAGATAGCTTGTTACATAACAATATTATTCAATTTGTAATATTTTGTGAAAGTATTAAAAGCATTTTTCTGGCAAGTAAGTTGCAGTAAAATGTTCGACAGCAAATGTTCATGGATATCATTTTATCGTGTTTTCCGACAGTTAAACAAGCAATGCAACGGCAGCAGCAGCAAAGTGGAAGAAGCATAACAAAAATCGTAAAAAAATGTTGTTCATTTTTTTGGGAGAACATGTTTCAGGCATAAACCGACATGGCGTGATTTTCTTTTTAATGATCATCATGATCGATATAAACCATTGAAAATTAAGGTTGACACTGATAATAATGAATCCGTTCCGTTGCATCAAAATTAATTTTCATGAGTAGCTTGGGTGAGCATGATAACCCAATATTTATGAGACAAGTGTGTAATGCTCTGTGCGCTATAAAAACAATGAAAAACACAACCATGCACATATTATTATGCATTGCATTGTGGACAGCAATTTCTCACGAAAGTGTTTCGTCTTCTTCAAAAATTCGAGTCCGATAAAAAGATATTTGCCTTTTTTTCCTGTAAAACTGCTCCCGATAATATTTTCAAGAGGGTGAGAGAGGCTGAAGTATGCATGAGTAGCCTAGTCTTGCAGAGAATGCCAAAAAAAGAAACCCCCAAATGGATAAGCCGTCGTTTGGTTTGTTGGTCTTACCTGGAAAAAAAAGAAAAGAAAAACAAATCGTTAATTTTTATGGTCATTCACAAAGTGATTATCTCAAAGCATTATTATTATTATTGCTTCACAACTGGCTACATTATGCTCACACTAAAAAGAATGACTGCCTGCTCCCTTTTATTCATTTTTTCCACTCTTAATCTACAGATTTAAATGACTTGCTGTTGTACAATCAACTTTCTTATCTTGTACTTGTGCATTTAAAATGTGAACACACATACATGCACGAGTTTATATGAGATTTGAACATACGATTACAGTTTTACAGAGCAACCTTTCACCAAAGTAGTGTGTGTATGTAAAGAGCTATTCCAAACCCCTTTATTTCTTCGGAATACAAAAAAAAACTAGACCTTTTTTTCGAGAAACAATAATCAAAGTCATTTTTAAGATCAGAAAAAGAGCATCAAGATAATGTGGTAATGTGATCCTTTTCTTCATATTATTATTATTATTGTAGCAGAACATTTAATTTCACGACATCAAAAACTGGGCTGTAGGCTGATGGTGATCTTAAGCAGTTGTCGTTAACATTAACGACAACGATGATGTTGCTTCAAAGCCATTTTCAAAACCACTTGCACTTTCCCAGCAAGAACAACAAAAAAGAATGGCAACCACTTGGTTGTATTTTTGTTATTGCATTTGACTTGTGCATGGTGGTGGTGGCTGGCTGCTGCTGCTCTTTACCATACTCATACAGTCGTCATTGACTTTGGCACAATGTTTGTGCAGAATGCTTTGTTCATTTCCATTAAAATATTTTCATCACATTTCGAAAAACTTTTCTACTGATGTGGAAGAAGAAGAAGAAAAGAATGAAAGATAAGGAAGTAAGCATAAAATGTTTCGTCGCATCTAATGTTTAGAAAAGTGTTGTAGTAAATGTTATTTAAGAAAAACAATCATAGTCCGTTTAAAATAACTGCAGGGCTGGGTGGTATAGTTTATGCTGCCTGGTTGGATTGAGGATAAAAATTTGATTACCAATTCCCACAAACATCAAATAAAAAGGTGACACAATGGATTTTGTTATGGGTGACTTTTCACATAAATATGGTTAAATGCTAAAACCCATGACGAACTAGGCATGAAGCAGGTGCTAATAGAAAGTTTGCATGATATTTATAAATTGTACCAGAGGTTTCAATTAATCCACCCTACTACACCATTCATTCAAGTACCACCACCATACCACCACATCACAAGCACCATATCCCTCCAACATTTTTACTGTTAATTTTTGTGTTTGTGGAAGGCAGTGAAAATAAGTGCCATAACACTCCCATCAAAAGCAAGACTACATACTTAAATTTTTCCTCTAATTCCCATTTTTTGCAATGATTTCAAGATTCCAGATAAGATTGGATTCGTAGGGGTAATAATAATAATAATTATCCTCTGCACGCAAGATGAAATGGGTCGTTCTCGTCGGAGGAACCATTATTGAATGAAACAGCCTTTTGTCTTGCGTTACGGTTTAAACACACAAACAAAGCAGCCAAACAGGAAAATGCCTTTTGTCGTTGTAGCTGCTTATGAGCAGCTATACTAACGAAATAATAAAAACAATAATCATACAAAAGGATTGGGTTAAGAATAGTGCAAATTGGCAAGCAATTCATATTGCTACTGTTGATGATAGACAACAAAAGTTTTTATGAATTCAATGGCGTGGCAGGTTACTACAAATGAAGGAAATGGGCAGTTTTCAAGTGTTTTAGCCTTTTACACTCTACATACTCTGAGGAAATAAATAGCTTAAATGATGCTTGCTTGTTTGACTTTACATTCAACGGAAAATGAAAAGTATGCGCAACAACCACTACCATTGCTAATCTTAACTTGCTTCTAAAAGATACTAATTTTCATTTCTAAAGTCAGTCTCAGCCAATCCATGTAGTGGTGGTGGTGGTGGCGGCGGCAGTTGATAAGTGTTATGTTGCTAATATCTCGCAGAATGCAGTTTTGTTTTCCTTGCTTCTCGCTCCCCAAATATCTTTCCTAATTTCTATCCCTTTCATATCACTGGAGAGAAAGAAAATGCTTACAGTAAAAATGTATCTGCTAAACGGAGAAAATGGTAGCAAAACAACAGAAAAGGTTGAGTATTGAAAACATGTATATACGCAGTGCCACTGGTGGTGGTAGTGGATGATGCCCCTCCACTACTGTAATGGTAGCATTAGTAATGTGTTTGCAAACATAAAAAGGGGCATAACGATAACAATAACTGGAACTGACTGACTGAGAGATCAAGAAATGTTTAGGTTTAGATGCACTCGCTAGCTGGAGAAATGGCGTCTCCTCTTTTGCCTTTGAGCCACCATAGTTATCATAATCATTATAATACACTACAAAAATGTCCCAGAGACAGTATTGCTCTGTCTCCACTCGGCAACTTAAACTACTGCTGCTGCTGCGGAATACATTTTGAAAGACAACAACTAACTGTAAGCAGAAAAACAAGAATAAAAACAACAACACCAAAAGGAGTGTGTTGTGTGGAACATGACATAGGCAGTTAAAATGGCATCACTAAACATTAAAATCATCAGATAAGTACAGATTCTTCTTCTTCTTCTTTTCCTATCCAGTAGAGGGAAAAGACAAACAAGGTACACATATTTCTTTTTGCTTCACTTGCTTATTTCAGCACAACGCAGTTTCATTTTACCGTTTCTTTCATCTGATTTTTTTTTCTTTTTCTTTCTTTTTGTGGTCTTTACATAGATAAAAAAGTACTCCTGTTGTAGTGCAAGGAGTAAAGTTTGTTATATAAATCTTGTGTGCACAAAAGCACAAGCTGAAAGAATCAAGTGAAGCTTTAAAAAATGTTGTTTTTTCTTCTTTCTCTCGAACTGCTACAAAAAGAGACGATGAGGAATATTCTCGTCACATGCCATCATCATCCAACTCCAAAAGACATTTTACAAGATCCGGCATCAGCAGAGATGTAGGAGTTGTTAAAGACTAGGATACACTTATATCCGAGCTATTTTTTTCAAAAAAGAAGATGGGATAGCATATAGCATGCACGCACGCTACTAATATTACCGTCATCATCGTCGTGCGCATTATGATTAGAAAGCGGGGTTTGTGAAAAGGATTTTGGACTGGTGCCCATCCAAATGTATCCACACTACATTGCATGTATTTGGATTATATTTTTATGATACTTATTCTAATAGACATGGCGCTGGTACAGTATGGTAGCAGTGGTGGTATTGGCACGACAAGGTTAACAGTTTTGTATAAGCACATACTTTCAGTAAAGTCAGAAGAACAAAATAACTATCAAGCTTTGTAGAAAATTTCACGCTATGTATTGTTTTACATACGTATGTAGCTTCTTTTTAATGAATCGATTTTTTCCATTAAATTTTTGAAAATCTCAAAAGTTGTGACAACTGGGCTGGCATTACTGCTGATGAAAAAATCTTACGAAGGGTCTGTTTGTGTGATTGTCTATTTGCACGATAAATTTTCTTTTCTTGTAACCTGCAAGATTTTTCACCCATGTTACTTACGCCATCAACTTTAAGGAATGCAAGAGCCGAATTCTTTATTGGCATTTGTACATTCATTAAAATCTTTTTAGAATTCAGTTAGTGTGAGCAAAAGCATGTGTTTAAATATTCAATTAATTCA